>JAFELO010000048.1:82711-104783 GCA_017140195.1 Eumaeus atala | reverse complement strand
CAATATTAATGTGACAAAACCAGATACGATATCTTTGGTGTGTTATGATACAATAAAAAACAACACACACTCAGCTCGCAGACAGAGAAATCGCATAAAAACAACCCAGCGTCGTCGGTAGTCGTGACGCTATTTTAAATATTCTACTTATTTCGGGTGTAAAAATGTAATAATTTTAAGCCAAAAGCTAAGCCCCAGGAAGCCGTATTAAGCGCGCTTTACTTTCGATCTCATTTTCTCCCCATGAAAATATTACGTTGGAAACCCTCACATGAAGGATCAGTATTTTATAGTAATTTCAGAGAATGTAACAGAGAATGTGTCTCATGAATCTATAACCTCTGCCGGCTGGTTTTAGGTATCTATACTAATAATAAGTTTATTAGTATAGATACCTAAGTTGAAGAGTTTGTGTGAACTATTATATTAAAAATACTATTCTATTAAAAAGAAAAAGATTCTGAAATGTGTTGCCGCAACAAAACATTACAAGGTAAAAAATTTGCTCGTTACTGTTTCACACAATCATACTTCTTTTACCTTTATGTCTTATGTCATATCTTGTCGTACACTTCAAAAAACGATTGTAATTTGAATAATGCAAAGAAATCAAAACCATTCATCATTTATGAAAACACGTAACCATCCGTGATTCTTATTCGTAATTTATTCCAAATTAAACTCTAAATTGTTGTATTAGATTTGAAATTGCCTTTACTGGTTGTTCCGTTTATTACTTAGCCGGAAGCGGAGAGATAACGATCTAACAGCAGAGAGGCACGTGTGAGTGACGCTGAAGCGTTTTCATGAAATATTAATGCATACATGATACACGTACTATTGACTAACAAAAGGCACAATTAGTGTGACTTGATTGTAAATCCTATACATGTCTAACGAACGCTGAGATTTATTGGTGTCTCAAGTTTACGCGACTGTTACTCATTACATTAAAACTACTTTTACGGATTTTCTCGTTACTTAAATAATTAAATAAACCGCGTTAAAACCCGTAAATGTAGTTTTATTGTACTGAGATCTATTATAGAATATAATACAATGAAAGTAAAAATAAACTTGATTTTTCATGTTAGGCATGTTGCAAAATATAAATAAAAACAAAAACCCGTCTGCTAACTGAATAAATAAAGACTTCGTACAGTCGTACATTAGCTCAAGAGAATTTTTATTACTACTGTTATTTTATTTTCGGTTAGCTGCCGAGTATTTGGTTCCTTTCTTCATCATTTAGCTTCTGTTAAAAAGAACTGCAATTTAGTACAGTTATATGGATGTTGGAATCGTCACTTAAAACTCTACATTTCGATACTCCACTAGACATGATAGTTAAGACATTGATTGGACTTTACGAATTTTCGTCGAAAATCTGCCATTTGTTCCTTTTTTTATATTTTAGTCTCGCATTGTAAATGGCATACCGACGATGCTGCGAACAGATCAGGCTGTAGTAGGGAATGTAGAAATCTACATAGACATACACAAAAACGTTATCCTTTTTCTAATGCAGCCGGGTAAAAAGTTTTATAGGTTCATCTAGAAACCATAAATTCATCAACACAATGATTGAGTAGATTTCTTAGTATCATTAGCATTATGAAGAAGCGTTGAATCCACTTAACCGTAAATGTTTTTTTCTACTGCTATACCTACACCTTTTATGGCCTGCCAAGCCGCCTGTTCCCTAGCCATTAGGGTTCTACTTCAATCGACTAATCATCGATACTTAGAGAATTCGACGACCGGTTGGTACGGAGGTAACATCGCTTGGATAATCGTACATGTTACGCCAGAGGTCGCGGGTTCGAGTCCCTGGGCGGGCTTTTTCAAGGAAGTTTATGTATTATATGAATCCCTGTAGTTGATTGAAAGTATTATCACTTCTTGACATAAATTCATGGTAACACTTGAATAAATAAATAAATTATTTATTTTTGAATTTGCATGTACAACAAGTAATCCAGTTAAACAAATCAGAAAAAAAACTCCACTACTGCTTTCTCATCATCTTTTTAATATATTTTTGAAACATTTAATGTACATACGCTCTTTTTATTGTTTTACTGTATATATTTACTGTAGTTAATTAAGTACATCCGTTTTTGTACAGTGTGTTAATGTTGGCTAAACTTCAATTTCAAAACTTTGATGCCCCAATAAATCTTAAAAGGTTTCCCCGGAGCGAATGCTTGTTGTTATTAATTGTAAGTCATTGTAACGTGTAGCTTTAAAGCTAATTCACCGACCTGTCGTCGCGAGTTGCCAAAGGTCGACGAAGCGTTTTGTTTCCATTTCGTGTTATGTATGAAGTTTATCTGACGTTTGAATTATAAATATTTATGTTCAGAAATGATAAGTAAATTTGTACATAAGTTGGACGGTACACGAACAGTTGGAGCATTTGGTGACTACATACAGCCTGCAAATATCCACACTTCTAATACACCACCGCACTTACGCAAACCGCACCAAAACCCGACATTACGCCGAAATGTTTTGAAGTTTTAGTTACTATAGCTGAAGCCAATTCAGCTACGTATATTTATATATAACTAGTTAATCCGTCCCCTCTTTGTTGGTTATGAAAAAAAATTATTGAATTATAGTAACGTCATAAAAAATAAATTATAATAATATGAAAAATAGTATCACTTCTGGATAGGTTTCTTTGAGTGAAATAATTTTTGTGATCTGATCAATGTTTCCAAAAATGACCCCCCTAAGAGCAACGTTAGAAATTTTAACTGTTGATAATATGTAGATAGATGTCTGTAGACACATATATGATCGCTCTCAAAGCTGCCGCTCTTTCCTGGCATGTTCTAAGGCAATCAATCAGAATGTCGACGGGTCGATGTGCACATGATGGAGGCCGAGTAATCGGGACACTGCAGTATCCTGATTTTGATCGTAAGCAGCAAAACCTCGTTCTAGCTGATATGATAGACACTGTATGATACTGTCACAGCCACTTGATGATAGTACTTCAATCTATCATAATTGTTGGATCAACGCACGGCAATTTTTTTTCTTAACAATAATTATCGGGCTTTTTTTTCAAATGTGATATGTCAACCCCGTCGTACCTTTATGTATACACACACACATATATATATATATATCATCTCCACACTAGGTGACAACTTAAATCACCAGCCATTATTATTTTATTATGAAACCTCGAAAACACCTCATTCCAATTATATGTTTTAGTTTGTACAGAAGAGGGACAGGAAAGCGGTTAAATGTCACTCGCCCTGACAATCCATGAAGAGCGCCTGATATCATTATAGCTATAATATAAAGTGCTATGCAGGCGCATATTTCGGAAGGTTAGTGAGCTTTATACGACCGATTGAACGAGGGACAGAGTGTCTTCCCGCGCTAGCACAACAATAACAATTAATAATGTTTAATACTTCAGTAGTCACCAAAAGGCTTCGATTGCTAGTTTGTTCCCGTACTGCACCCCGTATCTACAAATATAAAAATACGAATGTGTTTTAGATCATACGACCGAAGTAGAACTTCATTATTAATATGAAACGAAGTTAGCTATGAGAGAAATACAGCAAGAAAATTTGTTCTCTCAATACTGATCTGATCCTTTGGCTTCGTAAGATCTGATCCTTTGGCTTCGTAAGATCTGATCCTTTGGCTTCGTAAGATCTGATCCTTTGGCTTCGTACTCCTAACGCTTTCGCTGCGCGTTCATCAGCTCACTGTTCAAGTGAAGCGCGCGTAAAGAACTGAGACGAAGCGGAGGAGTTTTACTTAAAAAAAATCTAGTTTATCAGTGAACATGAAGTCGTACTAAAAGAACTCTTTACGTGCGTTATGTCAAGATAAACTGATCTCGCTGAGCAAAGCCTCAACAAAAGTGCTAAGCAACGTTCGAATAACAAGCGCCAAAGTTCGTATAGATATACAGCACTAGACTATTTACTTTCGAAAGTCAATCCAATACTAGCAGAGCGTTTTGCTTTGTCGGCGTGCTGATATATTCATGAGACAAATTGTGTAGTCTGAGAACGAATGGAACTCTCGTTCTCCAGATGTGGACTACAATTGTTAAGAATTGCCTTTTAATTGTACCTTTTATTTTATTGCAATAATTCAACAGTTACGATTTTTTATAAGCTACGTCTTTATCTAATTGCAATAGTAACATGACTAAGACATGCAAAAGTTATATAATTAGGTGGGCAAACGAGACGTACAAGCATTTTAATGTCTAGCCCATATACATCATCATAATTTTATTGCGTTGCTCACTTTCCCTCGTCGTCTTCAGAACTTCGAACGAAACGCGACAGTACAGCTGTCACTTTAAGAAGGTATTATGTGAGCGAGAGATGCATAATCGAGTGGTTCTGCCTCTCTAATTTGTCTGCATTGCAGCATCTCTACCTCTTACAAAAAGTATTGAAAGTCATTAAAATCAAATTAAAAAGCTAACTGGCAATCATATATGGCGAATAGATAATACTCAGCCCGTGGCCCATTGGGGGGTGGCAAAGAAGGACAATGCATCGGCAAAGTAATTATGTGGATGTTTATGGGCGTCGGTAGTCGTAAAAAAGCTCCGATTGCTCGCTTGCCCCCCTATTCTATAAAAAAACTCAGTCGGATATTATAACAAAGACGAAGAAGAGAGCCTCAGTGAACCGTGGTTAGTGCCCGCTCGGACTCCCAAACGGGTGGTGTAGGTTCGACCTCGGCCATGAGTTTTTTCTAACTTTAGTACATTTTCTGAGTGCTCTTACGGTGAAGGAAAACATCGGGAGGAATCCGGCATATTCAAATTCATAAAGTAAAAGGTGGCACCCTCGTCAAATCCCCTAGTTTAGGTTAGTACCAGATGATTCTATATCACATGATAGCTGTACCAGATATCATTGGATATAGAAACGGGATAAGGCTGGGAAGAAAAAGAAGAGATAATATTATAAAAATGTAGTGGCAAGCATTTGCTTTGTAGATTTTTTTGGATTCTAGTGATTTTTATTTTGTACCCAGCAGAAGCGAGCGATAAGGAAGTGTGTTCACTCCCCGACGCTGTTTCAATTAAATATTGCCTGGACAACTTTCCTTGGGGAAATTAATTATTGGTTTTGTCAACTGTATTGAAATTTACAAATTTGTGAAAAATCATCCTTTTGTATATAATTTTATATTACTTTATTAAAATATGTCTTTGGTATTTTTTGTTTGTTTCTTATTTTCTGTACCTATATATTATACAGTATTTTGCGCTTGTTAACTGCCTTCAGGCGTAAAATAGATTACTTTTGTCAACATAAGTTTTACTTCTCTAATTTTGCCGTACCTAGTCTTAAGCTTGTCATCATGAATCTTTGAGTTTTATTTTAAGAGCACGGAGTCACAATTTAGAGAAAGTTCGCGAAATAAACTTATAGTAGAGCTTATCTCTGAAAGGGTGGTTTAAATTTGGGTAATCCTGGAACAAATTGAATTCAAAGAGTTGTTCAAACGTAAAATACAAAGAGCAATGCTGGCTTAACTTAACGAATTAACTTTCAATTTATTTTTCATTACGTCTCTCAAACTTTGTTTAGGTATAAAATATATGAGAAACTCTGGGAATGAAAGGAAATAGCAGCACTTTGTGGCTTCACCGGCGTACTCCACATACACATTTTTAATAAGAGGCCATGCTGCATTGTAGCTGAACTGAGCCGGCACGACCTGGGAGGCACCTCTCGCTTGCGTAACGCTGCCGTAAAATGACAGCTATCCTGTCACGTTTCGTGGGGTTTGTGAATAGCAGGCGGCCCGATGGTGGAGAGAGGAAGGCAACGTACCTGAATGACAAATGTACGGATTCCTATAGGCGTCGGTAGGCGTTAAAACTTCGATGATCGTTTGCCCCATGCTATAAAAATCCACTCCTGCTTATTATAGCGTGGGTGGAACTTCTTACCTTCCTGGGTAAATGGTATATCTAACATTTATATTAAGAATTTCTCGAATCAGACCAGGGGAAAACAAATAAGTGGCTATTCATTTGGTTATTTTCATTAAAATCAACATCAACAATATGAAGGTTCATTACATCTAAACATCTGGCGTAATTTTCGTAGCGTATTAATAAAACCATTATAAAACAGTTTTAAGCAAATATGAACTTGTTATACAAGCAAAATTCATTAATATTTACTGAATAGCTTAGACTTTAGAAATGGCTTACTATATTTTCCTATTTCCATATTTTAAACTTCAGAATATTCAGTAATAATTTCATAAGTTAATGCGATTGTTACACAATGTAATGTAACTTCTTTA
The DNA here is from genome assembly GCA_017140195.1 of Eumaeus atala. Lineage (NCBI taxonomy): Eukaryota > Metazoa > Arthropoda > Insecta > Lepidoptera > Lycaenidae > Eumaeus > Eumaeus atala. The sequence continues at coordinate 98,459 of JAFELO010000048.1, read as the reverse complement.
ATGGGTTTGTTTAGGTATTCAAAAGATTTATCCAAATATTTTACAATTCAGATGCTTCAGAAGCCTTACAGATTCTATGATCACGGGTTGACTGAGATGACAGATGTCCTGATGGCACAAGTTATTAAAAGTACGTACCCGAAGTGATGCTACTTAAAGAAACAGCGATAAAATCCATTAAAATACTTAATAGTTGAGGAGTAATCCTTTTTTTTTTTGTTACATTGATTGTGACAGAAAGCCCGAGAGCTATAACAGTAACTCGATATCATAAAACTTTATTGATGATATATCTAAAAGTACAGTAGTAAATACAGACATAAGTTCGGATAGAACTGTTCAGCTGGTGACAACTTTCTAAGTGTCATCTTATTGAAATGTACTTTGCCAAAGTTAGCTGATCTTTTCGATGGTAACTTTAATGAGTTCTGTCGTAGAAAGTAATATTGCGATACTAGGACCCAGCCTGCTCAGGATGTTGGTAAAATGGATAACGCGTACGGTCTCTATTATTTCCATACCATCAAATTTTAATATACATATCTTTTTCATTTCTTTTTTATTAATTTAGAAATTGTAAAGGCATTGCATTACACTCAATGTGTACTACAATATCATAGAACAAAATATCAATACTATGAATTCTCTTCATTTTTATAACATTTTTACATACTTGTTACTAAGATTAAAAATAAACATGTATGGAGTGTCTCATGTTCCACGCAAAAATCCGATTTTTAACACTTGGCTGACAAATGTTAATCTTTTTGAATTGACTTTCTAGTTATGAAAATATATTATTGCTACAAATTGTAAAAAGGAACTATTAGAATAAACCATATTATAAATAAAATATTCCTACCTTGGTACTGAGAACCTATTAAATTTAATAAATTCTTGTCCCAAGTCGAAATAAATTTTATTATTAAAGACGATTCGTGATAAAACTTCGTAACAGAAAATATCATGCGTACAGGCTACAATTAATGACGTCCACACCTTTTTCAAACAGCCTTGAATAAATGTGCAATATTTCTATGAATTTATTCGCTTCAATTGAATGTTTTTTTTAATATAAGTATTAATATATGTACTTTTTAAATATAAGTACTTTTTTTAGGAAAATCATCTATGCGCGAAGCACCAAAAACCTATAACAATAATAATGTCGTCCTAGCCGAATATCGTCCACGGCGACCATCTCAAGTGTGCGCAACAAGTGCATACCCTGTTCAAACATTCCCCTGCTCCGATTTGATGGTAGTCCAACACGATCAATGAGAAATCAGCCACAGGATCGGGCTTAACGTGCTCTCCGAGGCAAGGGGTTGTAACACCGACTTCGGACTGTTATTTGTCATTGAAAAATCCCAACAACAATTTGGTCTTACCCAGGAATCGAACCCAAGACCTCCAAGACCTCACGACAGGCAGCCAACCTGGCATTGTGTATAATATATTTATAAATCGAAGAGAAAATATTGTCAAAAATCATTATTAAAAAAATGTTTTAAGCAAAATCAGCAATAATTTATTGCACATTTACATTCAGATAATAGTACCAAATGTTAAATCTTTTGTTAAAAGATTTAAAATTTGATAGTCAAGACGATAGAGGATCGCATGATTATCGCCATACATATATGTGTAAACATGTCCTTACTGACTGATACATTACCAAGCGTAAACTATTAAAGTTTGATTTTTCAAAGTTATAAACACGAAATTTTATTTTTAGGCTGCTGATTAAAAATAAGTAAATACGTATTTAAGCGTTTCTGGATATCCTAAGTATTATTCAAGCAAATTCAAAGTTAAGTAGTTTCAGTGGTCTAACCATTAGTCCTGAATGACTAGGGTAATTAGTTTTAGGCACAAAGGACAAAGGCGATGCACACAGACACTACAAAGTTGTTTTCTCTTGTACTTCGTGTTTACCCTTCTATTTCGTCGGCTCTACACACACGTTAAAAGTTTTTTATAATTGGAAAATAATTGTCAGAGTTTTACTATCTATTTGTTGATAATTTCATCACTAAGCGGTAGCTCTATATCTGCAGCGATTTTGAATTTTGATTCGAATTCGGAACGACATGTGACTTCAAGCTCACGTACCGTAAGTAAAGTGGCTACACTGTCGCATTAGGTGTGACTTAAAGAGTCCTGTGGCACATTGCCAGCCCGGACAAGGAAAGAAGCATTTGTATAACCTGTATGGATGTGTCCTCCAATAGATTACGACTAAACGACAGGCTACAAATATGTTTATTTTGAGACTCTTAATTATGATTAAAATGCTATCGACCTCAACATAACCAACTTAAGTTTCGCGGAGCACATCCTTATATTGACTACCTTATTCATTTGTCTGAAATGTAGATCCCATTTGAATGCATTACGACGCAGCAATTCCCGTATGATATGGGTACATAAATAACAGGTTCTTTTAATCTCACAATTGTAAATTTGAAACAGTTTCTCTTCATTTTGATAATGATGGTTGTTGCATTTCGCTACAATCATATCCTACTAATATCACAGACGTGAAAGTGTAATACCGCCATGAAGTGACATCATTCAGTGTCGCGTTTCGTGCGGTTTGTGCGTAGCCGGTGGCCCATTGGGGGAGGGAGGGCAACGCATCGGCATATTAACTATGTGGATGTTCATGGGCGTATAAAGGCTCCGATTGATCGTTTGCCCACTATCCTATAAAAGAAAATAGTGTGTATCATCAGCAGAAACTTTGCATGAATGTGTTATTCTTACACGCATAAACGGTACAAATATTGATCATGAATGATTGCAGATCAAACCAAGGGGCACAACTAGCCTTAATATGTGAAAGTGGTCAATAAATGCTCGTTTTTAATATTTAAGACACATTGGTTTTGTGTATCTTGTGTTTTTTTCTTTGTGTAGCACAAACAGAGCCCTTTTCTTTACAGAATACGTTGTCCTGCTTTCCTCCTAATGGCTCATCGGCAAATCACAAATCGTACGAATCGCGACAGCGAGGCCTCTTACTAAACCTTACCCTATCCTCGCTACTAGGTATATTTTTTATAGTATAACAGGCCAACGAGTCAATCTTTGAGTGTCGTGGTCAGTTGGTAGCCAGTATGCAGCTTCTATAATTCTGATATATAATATAATGTAGCATAACATCTGTGGATCTGTGGATCAGGGAAACGCATTTACGCGTCTTCACTCGCCTTGGTGGGGTCCAGTGTGTGGGGCTCGCAGCATATTATACTGCCAAATACCCACAAAAACCACAGCGAGTGCCATCAGTGCCGCCTTTGGTGAGGTACCCCGGAACAATCGGCCTTCTAAGGGTCCGATTCCACCTCTACAGATACACCTCTACAGGTGCGGAACAACCCCACCTACTTTGGAAATGGGATGAGGTTCCCATCCTCGCCCCTTGCCCCGTACGCAATAACGCCTGTTGCTCTTCTGTCACCTCTTCTTATAAGAGGGGTACAAAGGGTGCTCCTTCACCCGCTCTTTAGCCCCCTCTTCCTATAAGAGTGGTGCAAAGAGCGGATCCCCTTCGGATCAATTGGCTTCATCTGGGTTCACCCCAGGCTACTAAGCCCCATCGCCACGACATGTCTTGAACCATCGTGGGGACGTTAGCGCCATCATGGTCCAAGCCTGCGCTAAGTACCGCGAGTACTTGTGATACAGCTACTAGAAGACGCGAATATATTAAAGGTTTATACCATAGAAATTCCTACAGTAAATAAATAAACGTCTATGATCCAGGCGGGCTTCATCTCGCGACCTCTGGCCTAATACGCGGACTAACCGCTACGTTACCGACTGAGCCAGCCGGTTGCCAAATAATTCCTCACTGATTGATATTTCAATAATTATACCGTACTGAACACTAGCGCCAACAATATCTGTAAGACATAACCATAACGTATGTGGGGATGCATTTGTACCTGCGCAGGCGACCGGCGCAGAATCGAATCTCCCCGTACGGTCTAACTGTGCGTGTGTGGTGGATTTAAGAGGAACTTAAGACTCATAGTGTCTGAAATTTCGTGATTAATCAGGGAGTGATATATATATTGTACAATACAACGTTAGCATTGAATCATACAATCAATAACAAATAATACTTATTATACTAGTGTGTAACTATAGTGAAATACTCTTCCAAACGTCTGAAGCCGAAACCTCAGAACTGACGACGGTCATCACAGCACAGACCTAACCAAGTGTGAACACCCAGACTCGCACAAGTAACTGTATTATTATTTTGAATTATATTTTATCTTTATTTATTTCATATAGGTAGCCAGGCCAGCTATTCTAACATATTCGAACTCTGAACGTCCGCAAATAAGGGCCGCCCAAACGGGAAGTGTTCCGGACCAGACGGATGGCCAACGCGACATTCCCATTAAGATGTTGGCTTTACGTGTCCAATTATATATTATAGGAAATGTTCTGGTACCATAACGCTATTGTCGTTGGTGAAAAGTAATTATTTTCAAGGCATTTTTATCATGGTGTCTGTTATGGGGGGAGCGGGGCGAAGGAAAAAACCAGGCAAGGGCGAGTTGGACTCGCTTTTGCAGGGTCCTGTAGTAGAAACCCAAAACATCGCATAGGCATCTTAAAATATCAAATCGATGTTGTTCCAACTAATTTTCGATCGAAATTTTTATTGAATACTTTGTAAATTTTTTTACTATTTTAGAGTACCTTGCAAATATAAAAACCTATGAATCACCATACCATTTGGAAAGACCTATTCAATGACGTTTGATATGTTTATGTCATGTAAAAAATCATTCCTCTGTTTCATAATGGTGGTGCGTTATTCTATAGCGGTTTATAAAACGTCTGTTGGACGTACAGGGCAAGACGAAATTACTAGGATTCCGTTTTTTGCCATTTTGCTACTGAACCCTAATTATGTCTGAGTCAACTCCGATACACGACAGGAGTTTACTCCTTAACGATTCAGAAGCGAAACAGGCGTAAGCGACGTAAGCACGGTAACGATGTTGGGCTGATTTTAGTACTCATGTTATTTCCTACGCTCTAAACTCTAATAATGAATTTCGACGACCATAAACATGCACATATCGATTGTACAGATGCGTTACCCTCCTTTCTTTCCACTCAGTGGGTCACTGGAAACTGACACACACTAACAACACCAGTAACTTTCCTACCCCCCTCAATAGGACACCGGAAACTCATACGACATACGAAACCCGCAGCACAATCGTTATTTTACGTCGGTATCGTGTGAGCGATGATAATGATGAAACACGGAAACATTGATGATATATTTTAATTTCAAACGCATGTATAATGTAAAGGGATCTTCCCAGAGCCTCTAATTTGGGGCCCAACTTGTTGGACGTGTTTATAAAGTCTTGCTCTTAAACCCTCTTTGGTGTAAAGCCAAGTTATATAACGACTTGAGGGGGAGATACATAATATTATAGTTATAAAGAGGGCTACTTCGTCATTTGAACTTTTATACAATGTAATATTTTGTCATTTTTTATTGCACAAAAGGACAGTGGAAACAAATGATGAAAATCCTAATGATATGCTGATACTTTTTACGCTCTTTACATAGTGTCTCTTTACAAACTGCACGAAACGCGATTACTTAGCTATCGTACACGTAGGCAAAGGGTAGTTCCTCAGGTAGGGTAGTTCCTAATTATAATTAATATTAATAATTATAATAATAATTGGAATTTCTGAGATTTAAATTTAAAGAGAGAAAATTTCTAGATAGATTTAATGAGTGGGGAAGCTAGAGTTCAGGCAAAGAAATCGTCTATGGACGTCGATCTATTTGCTATTTAAATTTGCCAGCTTCTTAATTGTAAAGATTTTATTTAAATCGCGTTGAACGTCGAGCCTATATGTCATTCATAATTCAATTCATACAAGAATACAATCCCCCCCCCCCACAATACAAGCATTGCTGCTGCAAGCTGAATCAGTTCTGTGTACCAATTATACCTTATATATTATAAGTACCTATAATGTAAGTATCAGAAAATGTAAAAGAGGAGTGTAGAAAGCCTTAGGTAACGAAAACAGCTATAAACACATAATTAAAATCCTTTTTCCGCCTAAAGTATTAATGCCAGCTTTTTAAGGTTAATTATTTCGACATCGCGCCTAAAATCATTTATAATTAAATTCGTTCACGGATACACTCACCACCCGAGCATGTCATACGCAGATTGAATTTCAATACCATTTGCTATACAAGTGACGAGGTACTTGTGAACGCAAATATAACTTGAGTGAACCCACACCGCTCTTTATGTAAATTCAATAGGTCCCATTTCTATCCAGAGTACGTCAAGGAAATCATGGGCATGAATGAGTCTGTAGTGTCGGTATTTTTAATGACGTCTTTAGTTTTCTATAACAATTACAGTTTTTGGCCGATTTCACTTCAAAGCCTCGGTAAGCATAGGGGCAATGTAACTGGAAAACAAACTACAATTCTAAGCTGCCTAGGTTCCCGTTAGGTTTCGTTCGTCCAGGTTCATTAGATGAATTTTCTTGTATTTATAAACACTTAAACCAGTCAGATGTGAAAGTCATCTTAAGTTGTAAAAAAACTCATACTCTCATTGACTTTATAACGATAAAACAACTAAACTAAGCTTGACAAAAACATCCTGCACTCCTTAAAATAATACTATAATTTTGGTTAGTAAAGGCATTTGACGCTTTATTTTGTACGTGTTGTAAGACTTCTGTACTCATATTTCATTCGTATTGTTGCCTGTGTAATAAATAATTTCAAAGAAAAGCCAATTTCAAAGAACATTTTAACGGTAACCTGACCTTTTTGCGTGTAAGATTAATCCGATACTACGGCTGTATTGACATACCCCCAGAGCATTTAGAAAAAGAAAATATAAAGAATAAAATATATAGGCTATAAGCTGCAGCGGCCAGAAAGATTATTGACAAGCCATAATGCGTTCCTTGCGCCGAGTCCTTGGCGAAGCTGCTGAAATGAATTGCTTTTCCTTCGGCTATAAGAGATTAAATTTTTCTTTCACTTCTATGGCACATTCCATAAATTTAATCCGTATAAAAAAGCATAAATATCAATGAACACTGAAACTCACAGTCTAGTCGGAAATAAAAAAGATAAAGCATTAGAAAGTAAATGTTTATACGGCTACTTTGTAAGAATATTCGGCAATAAACATTTTATTATGTAGACCGTCGCATGAAAAGTTTTAATTAAAAACGTTCACGATAAGCGCTGCTAGATTTTGTAAGTCCGCATCACTTGTGAGTTAGTTGACAATTTTCTATTGTTGAATATTTATTAATAACTGGCAGTCCGTTCCAGGTTCGCACGGATATTTTACGAAGTATGACAAAAACTCATTGATTTACAAAAATGTAAAAACTCTTGGTAATAATGATTAAATGTCTTCTTTTTCTTAAATTTAATTATTCGTACATGTATTCCGACATTTATGTATAATTTCAGACTCTTAGGTAGGCCACATAGTTATTTTTATAACATGTAAATGACCAGTTTAATTTGTAAAAGTTTCGCGAGATGCGTCTGTATACTGACAGGCAGAGCGAAATAAATTAAATGTTTAAAAAATGTTCATCGTATTTTTGTAACAGAAAGCGAGTTTTTCAGGTGCCTACACCAACATTGTGGTATATGCACACCTAGAAGCGTCATGAAAGCCAGCAGTTTACCATTTAAGTTCCTACTTCTTGTCTAAACTATGCCGGTGTCTAAACTATGATGCTGATGTTTAGACGTAATTGCGTCATTTACCGAGGATAGCGGAATCACAAGAATTTTCCAATTCACAAGTAGAATTTACTTATTAAATTAGGCATGTGGAGTAGGTGTTACGTGTGACGACTAAATATAGTTTGCATTCATTAGTCTTGATTGAACTAATGTTGTATCATAACATAACATGTAATTAGTGTAGAAATATTGACTACTAGCTTCACATTGCGGTTTCACCCGCGCAACTCCAGTTATATTCGTTTCAACAGAACGATGGGTCTGTCGGATGATTTCATAGGGAATATTATTAGCCGAAGAAACCAGCATAGTGTGGCCACGTTGAGCTACGACACGCATGTAATAAACTGTGCCTATACTAGTAATATAAAATCAAATGGTTTGTTTGTTTGTTCGAGACAATCTCATGAGGTACTGACCCGGATTGAAAAATATTTTTATGTTTAATTGTCCAATTATAGAGGATGGCTATAGGCTATATACCATAACGCTACGACTAGTAGGACCAGAGAAACGCAAGTGAAACTGCGTGATGATGCTAGTATACACATAAAACTAGATACAGAACGAACTACATGTAGGTTGTGCAACATTGCACAGTACAGTTATGTTCTTAGGATTTGAACGCGGTTAGTTAGCAGTTAATATCCACCGCCACAGGAAATTGTCGAACAGGTATGCCAAATACAAGTTTAATATGTTAAAAGGCGAACGAGCTATCAGTATTTTGACGAGTACTGACGCCCATAGTGATCCGCATTATTATTTTCATCCAGTTCCGAACAATCTCCAATGGGCCACCGGCTAGTCACAAACCGTATAAAACGCAACAGTGTAACTGTCACTTTACGGCTGTGTCATATGAGCGAGAGGCACCTGCCGGCCCAATTTGGCTGGAATATAGCATGGCACTACCTCATACTAGTAAAAGTATAAAAATTATTGATTTAATCGTCTCATGAAGATGACAACGCCACTGCGGTATCGTGTGAATACACCCTTAAGTACCTACTAAATGTTTTCTTAAACCTGAAGACAAATAGTCTTCCGTAATCAGTCGAACTGTTAAGGCTGGACAAGCGCCGCCAATCAGTAGTAGGTCCCTCCGAAAAAAAAAAATTAATCTGTTACAATAAACGTTAAAATAACTCTATAGATACTCTGCTACTCGCGCGCTATCCGACTTTGCTAGTGACCCAGTAAGAACAAGTGCTCAGTCATTATGTCGGAACGACCGGTGAGGTAGCTTTCGCTTTTGTCGCGTTTCGTGCGGTTTGTACTTTGAGTCTCCGGAGGCCCAACAGAGGGGAGATCGAAGAAGTACAACCATCTGCATAACCATTTTACTGCTCAACTACAACTGGTTTTTCGCCTTATATTACAATATCATAAAATGATTTTCTCAAAATAAAAATCTCTCAATGGACGTCAAAATTTTACCACAGGTTCAACCTTAACCAGTTACGAATTTCAAATCATTATTGCGAACCAATTTGTACATAAAAACTAGCTCCATAAAAGCTTTATTAAAAACTCTCAAACCGATGAAAAAATCTAAGTTTCATTGTGAAACTGACAATCTAGATGGACTATCGAATAACGTTCCACCCAGAACAAGCGATGGTTTACAATAAAATACAAACATGGCTGACGTGTTTTTTTTGTTTGTGCAGTTCGTAGTATAAATAAATATATTTATATTTTTATTAGTACTACTACCATACCCACCGCTCGTACCGGTCGAGCGAAGAAATCTTACAACACATATGACGGACAGAATGTCAAACTCACACACCGCTTACGGAAATGAGCCCGGGTTCGAATCCGTAAGTTGAGAGCTTAGATTTGTAAAAATAAAATAACGCGACTGTAGAGAGCTCTAATAATAATAAATTGGGGGGGGGTCTGTCCCCCTATCGCCTCCCTAAACTTGAAAACGCAAAAATCTTTCGTAGTCATTCGAACTGTTAAGGCTGGACAAGCACCGCCAATCATTAGTAGGTCCCTCCGAAAAAAAAAATATTTTTGTATTTTTGTTATTATTGCTTTTGATTTTCATTTTTGTTTATTCTCATACATATTAATGAGTGCCATGCGATCTGTTTTAAATTAGGAAACTGTTATTGATGTATAACAGTGTAGCCAATTACTATATAAAAGTTAATTCTATTCTATATTTATCATCCAATAATATAACTTCCAATGCTTAATAATCATTATAAATTACTGAGTCATTATGGGCATGAAATTTAATGATACTTTACGATATCAAACAAAATGTGTGATTAATATTTATGCTAAGGGATATTTCCTATTAAATTGTTTGATCAGACTTGCTGTGTAATAGACCAGAATATCTACTGTGAATTGTTTTTCATCAACGTGATTTGGTTCGAATGAAATAGATTGACTAAGACTTAACAATAGAACAGGCTAGTCACAACGGTGATCTCTACAAACGTGTGGATTGCATTAACGTAATCACTGGGTAGGGTGTGATGGTATATATGACTCCCGGCAAAGATAAGCCCCGAATAAACAGTAAGCTCATAAGTTTTATAGCATTAATTAAATGTTTCATCAGAGTAACGGTATTTTTTTCTGTAATGAGGATGTAACGTTACCTTTTGGAATTTTACGGTAGTATTGCGTAAAGACAAACTTAAGGAAAAGAATAAAAAACGAATAAAATAACAGGTAAGAGGTAGTGTTATGCTACATAGAACTCCTCTTACTACCTCCGTAGTACCATACGCGGTGCATGACACTACATCCTCCTAATTGGATCCATCCCGGTCGTGCCGTGAGTAGCCGGAGGCCCATTAGTGGGGGAGGGGTGAAAAGAAGGGCAACGCATTGGCATGATTATGCTGATGTTCATGGGCATCGGAAGTCATAGAAAGGCTCAGATTGCTCATTTATTCCCCCCCCCCCCTATACTATAAGGAAAATCGTTTCAAGCTTTATATTATATTCACATATTTATACTGTAAGCGGGACTTAATCGCGTACTAGTTTCATCGATGTATCTATCTCGACTCTCTACATTTAGGCCGTAATGCAAATGCCGTGGTCTCGAGTGATAAGTCCCGTTTATAGTTTATGAAAAAAATAGTGTTTAGTTTATGAAAAAAAAATCTATGGAACCAACCAGTCATGATCCTCACGACGAGCCAGACGTTCACGTCAACGCCTAGGACATTTTAAATACCGCGCGCGAGCTTCCCCAGGCGTCACCTCTTGGTCTCTCCTCCCCCGAATCTGATTCCCGATTCTAATATCTGTCCGGAGTTAGAAAGTTGGCGGTGTTATACATCCCTGGGCCTCGGAGGCCGCTAGGCCGTCGGTCTGCCGTCCAATCGGAATGGGAGAATGATGGTATAGAGATTGTCCTTGTGTCTACAAAATGTACATGTAAAACTATAATGTCCTGCATAGATGGCTCTTCTCAACAGAGATGTCCGCTGTAGCCTAAATTCGGCTAGGAGGACATCGTCATTTTATAGATTGATAAGAGAAGACTTACTGATACTAGGATAACATGAAAATGAATATCGTAATGGGTTCAAAAAGAACGAACAATATAAAAGCGCGTTGCTAACTCCGATAATCAAATAAAGGACCCGGCTGTTAATATAAAGGTTCTCTAGTTTTGTCTCGTGATTGGAATTTCAATAGCCGCGTCCTTATCTCACTGAAACAGCCACGCTGTGCGTTAAATGAACGATAATGGTACATATCTAGACACATTTTTTAACACTCCGTGTTCTTTACTTATAAAAGGAAAGTTTAGATATCAAAAGTGAGATGTATTACCGAAGTTGTAAAGTATTTTGTGAGATTATGAAGCGTAAAGTTTATTGTTTTAGTTTCCTCTGAGAACTGTTTGTTTAGATGAAACACAAAATACTTCAAAGATTAGATGCAAGTTTCAATGTATAACTAATATATGTGTGTGATTTGACGACCGGCTCGCTCAGTTGGTAACGTGGCGGTTATACCGCGTATTACGCCAGAGGTCACGGGTTCAAATCCCGCCTTGGTCATGGAAGTTTACATATGTATTATATGTACTTCTGTATTAAAAACCTTAAATATATAAATGAGAATATAAAATATACTTCCGTTGTCTAGTACGTGTAACACCAGTCCCTACGGTACTTACCAAGGGACTGGGCTAATGTGGTGTGACAAGTCCACAGATATTATTATTATTATCAATATAAAATCAATATAAAGTAAGAAAAGGTTATACGCTTATACTTTTTGAATACTTTATAGGGACAAACAGCAGTTGGAGCCTTTTAATGACTGCCGACGTTAAAATAAAGGAAATCAAAAGCAAATATCAAATAGCGAAAAGTTTTCATCGCGTTTAATCAGAAAAGTTAAATTGGATTTTTTATTTAAATTCGTGTTTGTTAACAAAACTCAATGACAATGAAAACATTAGGGAAGTAATCACGAAGTTTAACATAATAATGAATTTCGGATATGAATTTCCTGTGTTAATCTAGGATATGATTTATTAATTCTGTGTTAATGTAGGATCGAGGGTATAATTTTTTAAAGGAATTGTCTGTGTTATGTCTTTTTGTGTGATCCAGGTAAGGCGTTAGCCCGTAGGGGCAGTTCAGCGGACGAGACAGAAAGAAAACCACATAAAAGGTTTGTATTTCTATGCCTTAGCAAGAGGTACTGCCAAGTTGCATTGCAAGTGAATTCGAACAGTGCATTCGTGGTGGTACCTCTAGCTCATATTTACCGCCGTAATGTGATAGCTATGCTGTCGAGTTTGTGAGTAGCCGGTGCCACATTGGAGGGGAGGAGGAAAGAAGGGCAACGCATTCACATGACAACAATAATCCGGATATCTGTGGGCGTCGATATTCGTCAAAAGGCTCCGGTTGCTCATTGGCGGGGGCAAATGAGCAATGACAACACACACAAGCTACAATACTGCTAAGCTTCATAAAAATTGTGGGATAAGAAATATAGTTACTTATAGAAGTACCGGGAAAGTATGTTTAATCTCGCTTGAGTAGCATATTTGATGTGACATACAAATATTTTAGTAAGAGGTAGTGCCATACTGCCTTGCAGCGGAATTGGGCTGGCACGACCGGTACAATTCCGATGCATTGGAGATACACCCCGCTCACTTGATACCGCTGTAAAAAGTAACATCTACGGTGACGTTTTTATGCAGTTCGTGAGTAGCCGGTGGCCTATTTGAGGGGAGGTGGAAATCAGGGCAATTTATCGGCATAGTAATTATGCTGATGTTCATGGGCGTGGGTAGTCGTAGAAGGGTTCCGATTTCTCGTTTGTCACCCTATACTATAAAACATATATATACAAACTAATTAACATCATAATTGTTACTTCTTATTTTATTGTTATTTTTCCCTGTTAAACCATGTCTGATTTCTTTATTCAAGAATTTGTCTCAAAATTAAGTTACATAGATCATCTTTTTTCATTCTTCTTCAACCAACATGTACCAACTACATATTGAGTGGTATACAAATATAGTAATTACCTCGCATTAAAATGATAAACTCATCAGGACTCAACACTTGAAATAATGAACAGTCCGAATCTTTGTGCTCTAAAAGCGTAGAGTCCATGAGACCCCATGTGATGTATTTAAAATGAATTTAGTCATGTTTTTCTATTAACAATTCGTATTTATTAATAATTTAACAAAATCTGTTATTTAGATATTCATTTACTTTCAACCTTCGGGTCCTAACACACCACAAAAATTCTTAGTAATTTTGGAATAAATATTTTTTCGTTTTATATATTATTATATTTATATTTTTACGTACTTCCGCAAGATATTTGCAACACACTAAAATTACTGCAGAAAAATAAAAAGGACAGCTAGATTTTTGAAACGTTGAATTGTATATTACCTATTTAAAAACTAAGTGTTAATGTAAGGTGCATAATTAATATCTATAGAAGGGTCAGGGGTACAGATTTCACTATTAACTAATAAGTATAGTACAATATTTTATAGATTCCTAAATCGCCACTTCAAAGGACGAAATGCCGGCGGGTCAATCCCACGTGCGCCTTCGTTCGTCTGTTGCATGTCTATAATAATCTAATTATCTCGGCTACTTTTTAAAAGTAAAAAGTAGATGTAAAAATTATGATAATTTCTCGAAAAAATATTCACAAATGTTTAGCTTCTATAAAAATTTTATACATATGTATTATATAAATTCTAACTATACAAATAAATAAATCAGTTCTATTCTCATAAATTCACGGACAGATGGACAACTAACTATCAACATTTTTAAAAGCAAAATTTTTTTTTGTCGCACGTAATAAAATTTGCCATAATTTAACTGTTATGGATTTTTATATTTGATGCATTAATTTTATAGATGACCAAAGCTAATGATTCTATAGAACCTAAAATCACATTCAAAAGATTTCCAGTCTTATATTATATTAAACTTACTGTACGATTTATTTGTAAATCCAAAAAAAAAAAACAACAAAATAAAACTTCACGCCGTAGAAACCGTTTCGTGTATAATTCCAAGCGCCTGGAACACGCGGCCACCCCATGCGGAGGGTTCGAAGCTACTGAATTGTACGTCGAGAAACTAAACGCCACGGGTGGACATCACAAAAACCGTACCCCGCTTACCCTTCCATACAAAGTGAACAAATTTCGAAGAAAAAAAGCGACGCTGGAATGCGAGATGGAGAACAAAAAAAGCTATAAAAACAGACACCTATGTGATAACAACGATGTTGCCAATATTTCGTTACGGAAATTCCAAACACGTCACTGACAATCATTAAAGTGCGTTTGATTTTTGACTAATAAATCAGTAATAACAGTTGCGTTTAGTTAATTTGATTTAAAAAAAATCTATAAGAAATATATCTTAAGTCTAAATGTCGTGTATCCTTTTAAGCAAAATATGCCCGTGTCAGGTGATACCGCTCCACCACACACGAGTAGAATATACAAAATAAAAATTAATAATAACAAGTTATAGTTAATGTAGTGTATTTTAACAAGAGGTTAATAATGGTAAATGTCGGGAAGATATCACAACTTATAATTGTTGACAACATTGTGCCCTTCAGAAACCGGTCAAATGCGAGTCGGTCTCATGCATCTCCCGTATACTACGATACTTCCGGTCAGGACAAGTATAAAAGTATAGAAATTTCACAAGCTTATATTTATGGGCGTATGCATTTATTTTGTAGGAAATAAACTACATATATAAATTTGTAATGTTTTTCTGTGATTTTGCTTCCAATCAATTTTAATATTTTTTCTTTTAGAATTCTTTACCTGTATCTTATCTTACTCCACGCCAAATTTTAACATTCTAGATCAAGGGAAAGTACAATAGATGTACCATGTAGTATATAAAGTAATGCCATGTGGGCTATTTTCCTTTTGAAGTATGGAATACCGAAAACCAACATCCACAGACATTGCCATGTTACAGAGTTTCTTTGTACATGTTCATGCCTGCGCACTATAGACACCTTTGTGTGATTTTTCGTTGGAGTTGAGACGGAGCCCCTTAGGCGAGGTTTAAAAAATCCTACAAAATTTTAACACTTCCGGCGATTTGGCCATAGAACGAACTTGAACAAGACAAACGCTGTTGAGCTGTGACCAGAGACCTTATGGTATCAATGGGTCACTACTCCTAGACATCTTCGCAGATGATCTGCGAGGGCTAGGGCACCGAGGCGAACCTCATAACCCGGGTTGGGTCGCGAGGGGACAACTATGCCTTTGCCATCGTGGCTTACGGGCTCAGGGGGAAAGGTGGTCTGTTTAGGGCCTGTGTGTTGGTGAGTAGTGATTTCGGTGTGTTATGCATGTGTGATCATCGTCCGGATCGCAGGACACGCAGTCCCTAGTCCGCTTGGTGGATCACGGGGGGGGGG
>JAFELO010000048.1:61320-82703 GCA_017140195.1 Eumaeus atala | reverse complement strand
GTTCGCGCGGATACGGTCTCCCGTCAGGTGGTCGCGCGTGCAGCGGGGCCAGGTCGCGTAGGTTGGCATGCGGTTCATTGTCTGCCCTATGAAACATAGCGCTCGACAATCGATTCACAAATTCCTCCAGCGACTCTATCCGCAAGTCACGCACGATCACGTCGTTACGGAAGTAGCAACCGGCTCCCGTGATGACCCGTAGGGATATGTTCCGCTGGGCTTGCAGGCGTTTCCGCTGGGCCTGGGAGGTCAACGCGTACCATGCGGAGTGAGGCGTGACCGGATATACCTCTTGTAAATCCCCAGTTTCGTCCTTGTAGGAAGTCCGGACGCTAGTACCGGCCACAGCAAAGCGCGGGCTGTCCTCGCCTGGTTGATCGCTCGGTCCACCTGCAAGCCCATCCGTAACGCGCGGTCGATACTGCATCCGAGATACACGATTGGAGATTCCCAAGACACATCCTGGCCTCTGAATTTTAACCGCCCCGGCATGGAGCGCCTCTTGGTGACATATAGCGCCGTCGTCTAATCCACGTTGACGGACATGCGCCACTTGTCGAGCCACTCCGGCAACTGGTCCAGCATGCGCTGCATGTGTCCAGTTGCGAGCTCCGGCCTTCGGGACGAGCTGACGTATGCGCTGTCATCGGCGAACAGCGTGAGTATGACATCCGCCTCAGTGGTGTAGGCCGCGTACAGGTAAGGGGATAGGCAACTGCCCTGTGGCACTCCGGCGCGTATGGCTTTCACCGAGGAGTGCCTCCACTCCACCGCAACCCGGAAGGTCCTACCTTTCAAGAATGAAGCCAATGATATCACAAGCTCCAGCGGGACGTCCGGCGTCCACCAACTTGTACATCAGTCCCGGGTGCCACACCCTGTCGGAGGCCTTCTCCATATCCAGAAAGAATGCGACAGAGTGTCTCCCCTTGTTCATCTCCATAGACAAGCGGTGGATCACCCGCGTCAGTTGCAACGTAGTCGAGTGGCCGCTCCGGAAGTCGAACTGTTCGTCCCTTATGGGAATGCACAGCTTCAGCCTCCGAAACAGAAGCCTCTCGAATAACTAGGCGATGTGCGACTGCAGCGTTATCGGCCGGTAGCTACCAGGCAGACTTCGGGGCTTGCCCGACTTCGGCAGAGCGATGACACTCGCCTCTTTCCAGGTCTCCGGAAAGTGGGCCGTCCGGAGAATGCCATATGCGATCTGTGCGAGAGCCACGGCTGCTCGCCTAGGCATCATCACCAGCGCTGTGGGGGGGGATGTCATCGGGGCCTGAAGCTTTGCACCTCGAGAGGCGAAGTGCGACTTTCCGCAGCTCGGTCGATGGGGCAACCTGCAAAGCCGTAGATACGTACTAATACATGTTACATTAGGGAAAACAAAACTTCCCCTCAAGTCGTACCAATGAAACAACACTATGTTTGTGCGCTATAGACACATAAGAGATAATAACCGGTAGAGAAGAAAAATCAGCCTAAAACGCGGCGATCGAAAGAAATAGCAAGTGTAGAGAATTCTCTGTTTCTCTTTTTTCTTTTTCACACTCCCGCTCTGTTTCTCCATTTATTTCTGTATACACAATCCACATGAGAGATGAAATTTCACTGCTTTCACATCTTCCTTCTCTATTATCTATGACGGCCAATTTCCGTCATAACCGGGTAACTGCCTGACATCCCTTCTCTATTTATATTGTATCTCTATGTCTATGCATAGATATCAGATTTATATTAAGATATCTAAGGTGAGCTCGGTAGAGTAGCTGACTCCTTTTGCATTTTGGGTATGAATTTGAATAGAAAATAGAAAGAAATACAACAGAATATAGTTCTGACAAATAATACATAACATACAGCCTCACAAGTGAATAGGACAGGCCGGTTTGCTACTTTAACAAATGACGAGTAAACACTAAAGCCTTCGCCGGAAATCGCTCTCTCCTTCAGTGAAAACAACATGTAAAACCGTTCAGCAAACTTTAATAAAACAGATCACATATAGACTGACAGATTTTGGGTTCTTTATTTAGTCATATGTCTAGATTCTTCCACTATAGATAGATATAATCACAGACCAGAGAAGGCAGGTATAATAAATAGTCAGGTTATTAAGAGTTTTTCAATAATGTGGTTGTCAACGTATATGAGACACGATTTAATAAAAAGTTGTAGGAAAGTTGCCTGTTATCCTTATTGCTTACACATGTCAGTCCTTTTCAGGTCAAAAGATCGACGAATCGATGTACAAATCTCTAATTATTGGCAGGCGATACGTCGATTGAAAAAAACATTTATAGCATGAGGGGGCAAACGAGAGTTCGAAGGCTTTTGTTGACTACCGTTACGTTGATGGACATTCGCATGATTGTTACGCTAATGCGTTTCCCTCCCATCATCCCCTCAATGGGCCACCGGCTACTCACACACAGCACGAAACGTGAGAGCAACGCCGTGACTTTATGCCGGTATCAAGTGTGCGAGAGGTATTTCCCCGGTCGTGCCGGCCCAATCCCGTAGGAGGATGTAGTGCCATGGACCATGCATGGCACTACCTCTTCCTTTCTTATCCTACTGCATATTTATTGAGAACGTTTAGAGTAATTAATCAATCAGTAAGAGGAAGTGCCAGGACACCTTGCAGCTGATTTTGACCGGCACGACCGGGGAGTAAGTACCTCGCGCTCACATGATACATGGGAAATGACACGCGTGACACACACATCAGTGACAGCTATTCGTATTTCCTGCCATTTGTGCGTAGCCGGTGGCCTATGAAAGGGGAGGAAGGAAGGAAGGTAATGTGCAAAACTTATGCAGGAGTATAAGTCACGTTTCACGCAACTTAGGAAAATTTATTAAACATTTGTGGAGGACCTATTTTTTTTTCAATTTATAGGTTCTTGTCTCTAAACAAAAGGGTAGAAGGTATACTTTCACCAAACTTGTTCTGCCTGCCTACCTCAATAAAGAAATGGCGTGAGCTTGTGTTGTTATCTGTTGCAAACCAAAAACAAACAAAAACCAGACAACCAAAAACCATATTTTCAATACTTAAAGAAAATTCCTTTGCACGTTCGTTGAGACGTCTCTCTGGAAACACATACATAAAATATTTCTTAGAGTGTATTATATTAGCGCGACGACGAGTACCAGAACAGTGTCCGGGCCAGGTTCGGTGTGTGTATTTTTTACACAGGAGGCAAACGGGGAATTGATTGGTGACCACCGACGCCCATTAGTACCCGCACGACTATGCAGATGCATTTTTCTCTTTTTCATCCGAGGCTTGCGATAAGCGACACGTAAACCTCATGAAACATCTATCACGTGTAGCAGAGGCTCGGCCATTTTGGAGTTAATTAAAAAATGTCAATAGAGGTCGTATCCATTGGTGGACGGAATGCATTGATGATGACTATGTTGTCACACATATGGAATGTTTTAACATTTGATGCGTTTTGAAATCCAACGTTTATCATCACAAACAGGCAATTCCACCTCGTGCCAACTCAAAACAAACGGAGGAAGTTTTGTTTCTTATTTCTCGTATATTTTCTAAACTTGGCCTTTCATACGCCACACACAGCGTTGTAATGTAAAAGTGACAGACCATGAATTGCAAATAACCGTGTACGAGTATTGAAAGCAAACTGAATTTTTGGGCGTAAATGGAAAAATCATGTCACGTATGAAATTCAAAGCGTCGTCAAGAGTCGATGATTGGATTTTGTCATTCGTGAGCGAGATGTTTTTAGAGCAAGAACAAGTGAGGCAGTTTACGTTTTTAATTTAAAAATAGCCTGTCCAGTATGATAAGGAATAAATTTAGTAGTTCTGCAATAGTCATACCGTGCGGTCGTGATACTCCATCTCGCTGGCATGACACTTCCGTAGATTGACTGATACTGTCATGTACGCGTAGGCTGCAGATGGCTAATTGGAGGAGATGATGTGAAAGAAGGCAACACATATCCTGTATATATGTATGTTAATTGGTGTAACTAGTGACCTAACACGATTGCTCGTTTTTTATTTTAAATTATAAAGTTTAACACGGAATTATCTCACTGTTAAATACGCTTTCAGGTTTAGTATAGTGTCCTGGAGGGTTTAAATGAGTGATGTGTGACCGCTCGACATCTCAACATCTGGATGGTTTCGTTGAGTAAAGAGCTTAGCTGTTTAATAAGGCGGTCATTGTCATTGAAATAAAATATCAATCAAATCCTTACACCATAACATACTTTTCTATCCATTTCCCAATATCCATCACCTGACTATTTTACTTGTCGGCCGTTTCAATGGGACTACAGCAATACTTACTTTACGACAAATAAGAACAGATTTTATGTCAAATGTGTCAAAGACAAACATATCGAAATGAACGAGATCTTGGTTTTGCCGCCATGATGGATTTTTGTACTGCTACAATTTCTATTTGTCTTTGTTGGAACAAAGCTATTTTAAAGAAAATGTTTAGTGGAGATCTGCTTCGTTTTTTTACTAAATGTATCTTCTTGGCGTTCATTGAAAAAGGTTATGGTCACCAATGGGCCAATATGAATTGGGCACTAGACAAATTTATTTAGTATTTCACGGACTAAATACATATTTGCATCATTTTTTTTTTAATGTAGTGTGGTGTAGTAGTGCAATTGTTACATTGCAGACGAATCGGTCCGGTACGACCAGGACTAGCACATGGGGTTCCGTGCCGTGTCGCCCATTGTGTGTAAGGAGAGATACTATGCTGATGCTTATGGGCGTCGGTAGTCACCAAAAGGCTCCGATTGGTTATTTCATTCGTAATTTATTAAGAAAGACTTTATTGAATTTAGGTAGTCTTTTTGGGATTCATATCATCATCATTATCAGCAGTTATCACATGTGGCGCTTCGTTCTCCCTGCCTACCACGTTGGGGAACTGGCGTGATGTTGATGTGTTGTTGTTGTTGTAGTTTTTATCAGCCCTTATCGGTCCACTGCTGGATATAGGCCTCTTTCAAGGAACGCCAAGACGACCGATCCTGCTACTCGTAACCGTAGCCCGGAGATTCTTAGCACCGCTTGTTCCACCGTGACCGTTTCATATGTTAAGTAATACAGGGAAGATTGTTTGTATTAAGCATGAGAAAGTACTGTACTAGTAACACAGCAGATCATTTTTTGTCACGATTTTCTTGTAGCTTAAAAGTACATAACATAAATAAGAACAGCTTAATTGGCTTTTAGTAACAAACAATCGCTAAGCATTACGATAAAAACCGTTCATTGTTTTATTCTTGTTGAGTAATGTCTTATAAAAGCCGGGTCAACCCTCAGCTGCACGCCAAAAATAGGCATGCCGCTGTGGTATATCTGGCAGGTCTTTATTTACACCTGTCGTAAATTTCACGGGCCCCGAATTGAGGTCGCAGATATTGAGAATACGTATAACACATGGGACTTTTTTACCGCACTTGGAAGGGCAGAACAAGACGTTATTTACCTGTGGACAAGAAAAAAACAATTAATTGTGTATTTCGTGGTCTACAATAAATAATATACGTTATGAAATAGGTCACGTGACTAACGTAAACTTCTTACATATACCGTGCTACATAAAGTGTCCTAAGCTGGTCATTATATGCCTTCGCCTAAGAGCGCCATAGGCGGTCAAGATCCCCTTCGAGCCAGTGCCTTTTAGCCTAGTGGCTACTCTTAGTAAATAATATACGTTATAAAATAGGTCACGTGACTAACGTAAACTTCTTACATGTACCGTGCTACATAAAGTGTCCTAAGCTGGTCATAATACGCCTTCGCCTAAGAGCGCCATAGACGGTCAAGATCCCCTTCGAGCCAGTGCCTTTTAGCCCAGTGGCTACTCTTAAACTCAATTTATATACACACATCTTCACGCAACTGCCCTGGTGGGCAGAGGTAACGGAACGCCATAAATCACGATCCTTACATACATGCCTAGTCCTCTCCACATTCTTATCAAAGTAACACTTATATTTCTTCATACAAACGCACCTATGTTTTTAACTTACAACAAAAGCTTATTGTTTGTGATACAAAATATACCCCATACCAAGCTATTTTTATTACACTGCGCTCCTTAAATCCTTACGTTGGTATGGTCCAAAAAATTAAATAATACTGACCGTGGCCCTTAGAGTGAAGAAGGGCAACACATCGGCATAATAATCGTGCAAATGTTAATGGGCGCCAATAGTCTTAAAAGACTCCAATTGCTCGCTTTTCTATAATAAAAAACCTTATAATATTGAGGGAAATTTCATTTGTAACTTTGTCTTATTGTATAAGTTCACGGAATGGCTGTGACCTGGAAAACTTAACCGACGTCATTAAAGGGTAATGAAAAGGACATTATCCGACAATGTAAAGAGTTTTATACACCTTCGTCGGTTAAATCCAATGGTTTAATGTTAGTATGATTTAAGTATTATATCAATGTTGTGGGGTTGATGAACCCTATAGTTTTAATCACATTGGCAGAAAGTGAGGAAGTAAGGTGGAATGTAGACTTGGGATTCTTAGGTGGACCTCAACCCGTCTCTTTAATAAGATAATCATCATCATCAGCCGGACGACAACCACTACTACGGCCACGAGCCATTTGCATCCAGTCAGGTACGCGAGAAAAAATATTATAAAAGTAGTAAAATTTTGTAAGTACGGCCGACACTACTGGGTAGATACTCCTCGCTGACGTGATACCGCCTGAAGTTATGCTATTGCGTTTGGTGCGGTGGGTTTGCGGTTACCCATAAGAGGGAAGCAGGACAGCATAAGAGAGAGAGAGAGAGAGAGAGAGAGAGAGATACAAAAGGCAAATTCTCTTTTGCCAACTTAAACTATAAAAACCACGACGACATTTCATTTACACAAATATAATTCAAAAAGGAGCAGTTAATATGAGAAAAATGTAATGTAAAACACAATATGTGACACGTTTCATAACGACAGATAATTAAGTAAGGTATCCAGAATGTTCCCCATTAGGCCCCACCTCGTCCCACACGTACAGACAAAAGTAATTTCACGAGAAGTATTCGGAGTCATCCCATGTCATTGAAATTGCAAATGTAACACTTAAGTTAAACTGGTACCTTATTTCAAAATTAAAATCATTACGCACAGTGAGTGTTGAGTCTTTGGCAATATTTGTTACGATTTGTAAATTTAAAAAGTATTTGCCATTTGTAGCTTAGTAAGAGATAGTGCCATGATGCATTTCAGCCGAATTGGGATTGGGAAGCGCCAACTTCTGGAAGTATTGGTCGCAATTGAAAAAAAATATTTTTAGTTAAACAGACGCTATATACCGTTGCGTTTCGTGTGTTGTCAGGCGTAGGTTTCCAGTGGTCCAATGGGGTGGAGGGAGAATGAAGGCAGCATGTCTGAGTAACCTATGTATGGATGTTTATGGGCGACAATAGTCGTCAAAGGGATCTAATCAGATAAGTATTTTTTTAAAGCATACGGACGGCAAACGTGTTAAATAGCCCCTTTATGCCACAACAAAGAAATGTGCGATAGTGTTATCAAGCATTAAGAAAAAAAATTAACTAAATCAAAACGCAAGAATTGATGTTATGCCTCTACAGTTTTCTCTCCCAATTTACCTATACTGCAGTAATGACATTTTTCATAAGACATGATACAACCTAATCAGTTAGATCATTACCAAATTTAACAAATTAGCAATTGAATTGATAATTTATAAACTGTTACTATAATATATATGGGTCAATTTGATAGACATTAATATTAAAGTCGCATTGTATTTCGGTAAATCCAAATATAGGTCGCGCAACATGTTTAGAGAGCTCCGTGAAACTTATAAGTATGTATTGCGTATATATACAGTAATGTACGGTGAGGATCGATGTAAAATTGAGACTGACCACATAAATATCCAAAGTACATCTTTGCTTGGCACATCGCACTTCACTAAGGTGTACCCAGAGCGATCAAATTTGTTGCGTAGAATAAATTAGACCTGCTGAAACTGGCATTCAATAATTGTGCAATATTCACCCTAAACGGCCAATAAAATATTGCTTAGTCATATTTTTTTAGCGTAAACTAATTAGTCATAGATGATCAACTGATCATCTATGAGCCAATAAAGACTCCCCTGATTGATGGACAGCACTCATAACTCGTCGTGCCTATGCACACAGCTCAAATCATCGACGATCCATCGAGATCGGTAACAATAACACGAGAAGCCACGTTTTTGTTCCATGGCATATGTTTTTACGCGACTCAATCTGTAGGCGGTGCGGGAAGTGTATGGAGTTGTGTGGGAGAAAAAAAAAGTTTTAATGTGATTTTTAATGGTTTCGCTTATAAGCAACGTGACGCACGTTAGATTTTACTAGGGTTGTCATATCGCCTATTTTAACGGACAGACCAGCCCGTTCATCATGGCTTTAAGTAAGAGTGGACCAGCACGACCGGAGTACCTCACACGATACTGACGTACAGTAATAGCTATGCCGTCGCGTAAGGCGTCGCGACAGGGAAGTAGGAAAGTAGGGCTATTGCCCAGATGCATCATTTCATATCTGCATAATTTGTGTGCGGATTTTTATGGGCATCATCAAGTTACCTGATAGTAATCATGGACGTGGTTGAAGGTTAGTCTATCTCCCGTAATGGGACCTATTGTCGGGGAAACCCATGTTGCCAAAACTATAGGGTTGACCGAAACTTGCCTTAACGAGACTGAGTAGACTCAATCCCGTCAAGGCAAGGGCTCCTGTCAGGTTTTTGTGTAGTAGGGTCCTCCTAGCAGCAAATTCAGACTCGCCACACTTGTCGTAAATCCAGATCCTGAATGATGCTGAGACGATGCGTAAATGATTCCCTCTCGTAAGTGACTACGGTCACACAACCAAAGGCTATGTACATGCGTTGCCGAACTCCCAAATACATTCGCACGAAATGCCATCACATCCAATGACCGCGAAATTGGAATGAGCATAAGACACAATGAGACATTTAGAAGCATTTGTAACGATTTCTAAACTAAGTACGAGTGGAATAGTTGGAGTCCAAACTAAGTAAGGCCCATTAGAGGAGAGGAGAAAAGCAAAAACATCTGCATGACAACAATAATTAATTTCCCCCTGTACTACAAAAACAATAGATCTTTATAGGAAGCACCGACTACTGCGGGTGGCCCATTGAGGGGGGGTGATAGGAGGGCTACGCATCCGCTTGACAATCATACGAATGTCCATGGGCGTCGGTAGTCATCAAAAGGTTCCGATCACTCGTTTGCCCCCTTATGCTATAAAATAATATCTAGTCCATTACTTTTCCAAATAGCAACAGAAACAGAACATCATAAACACTCAAAACTAGAGTCAATAGTACACTAGTAAACGCATACCTAATTTGAAATTAGGTTCCCAAATGCTAGTAATCCTATATCATCACTCGCTAATAGGATCAAAATGTGCGTTGAAGGTTACATTTCCAAGGTCCGTATTTTATATTCAACGGTAAAATTCTTTTTCGGATGACTCGAAACGAGTAAATAAATTTTATTAAGTACCTTGAGAATCTAAGGAATTTTGAAGGTGATAAAAAAGGACTTACGGGTCCCTAATCCTTATCAGAGAGTTTATGGAAAACAGTCGTCCGTAGGACCACTTAAATGAGTCTCGGATAACGTCGAGAGAATAGCTCCGCCTTAAGAGTATTCTATACAACCCTTTTGACCCATTACCAGTCTTAAACGATTAAAGTTTTTAGGTTCACCACACACTTGTGGCAATATGTATTTCTTTAAAGACGAGAAAGAAGTTTAAGGATATTAACAGTTTATTTATTTACATTATGGGATTTTTTTTCTTGCTTATTTACATTTGTTTACATTCCCAATACCACGAAACAAAAAACAATCGAGTTACTATTTTGACGACCGGCTTGCTACCTTGGTAACGTGGCGGTTGGTCCGCGTGTTAGGCCATATACCGCGAGTTCGAAGCCCGCCTAGTTCATGAAAGTCTATATTATAGAAATACATACAATACATATATCTATTGTATGTATTTCTATAATATAAATCTTAAATATATAAAATTTCTTAAATTTATAAGAATATTAAATATATTCCCGTTGTTTAGTACCTGTAGCACTAGTTCTTACGGTACTTACCACAGGACTAGTCTAACGTGGTGTGATAAGTCCACAGATATTATTATTACTATTATTATTATCATTATTATCATCATTATCATCATCATCATCATCATCATCATTATTGTTATTATTACTCCCACCTGTATCCTCTCAATTTGGGAGTTCTGTAAGAGTCCGGGTGGTCCTGCTTAACGCATAATCTCGGGTTATGCATGTGAATATGAGCATCGGTATTTACTAATCATCAGATGGGCGGATAAATGCTGATATGCTCCCTTTGCATGCTATACGGCAAAATGTTGAAATCGATTAAATACTATGTCGGTTTAAAATAGAGGTTTCCGAGTATCATTGGGTAAAAGAACAATCGGTGCCTTTTTAATACTAGCGCCGTTCATCCGCATGTTAAGCAGATGCGTTGCTCTCCTTTCCTCCTTCCTTCTAATGTACCACTGGGCTGACAAACCGCAAAAAACGCGACATTACAGCTGTAGTATCATGTGAGCCAGCCAAATACCCCCTGGTCGTACCAGCCCCATTCGGTTGCAGTGTAGCATGTGACATTACCGCTTAGTAATTAAAATCTCCTCTCCTCCGGATTAAACAATAAAAATGTTCTTATATTTAAAAGGGAAACATAAATTATACGAGGCGTGAAATTCTTCTAATACGAACACTTTTTATGTTTGAATTAAAATTCTTTACATTGTAACGATTTATGGGACATCCCTAAGTAACCGTAACATTTTTGTGTTATTTTTTTAAACCATCTGTCCCAAATTTCGTTGCGTTAACATTTTTATAGTCCATTTATATACGCGATTACAAGCCTTGATTGAGAAAATAAAACGTTTCTATTTTTAACTTTCCTTCTTAAAAAGTTCTAAAGATAAATCTTTATTTGGATTTTATTGCAGTTCATCCATTTCAGTCATTGTATCCTGTGATGTTCATGCATTTGTAATATGGTCTGGAAAGTGGGCAAACCGAAAGCTGGAATATTGGACTAGTAAATATCTCTAAAATTTTCATTACCTAGTCCTGGCATAAATATTGTAACGAAGAAGAAAAAAGTACTTCTTTAACAGGAAACAACATTTATTACTTTTAAAGTTTATTACACGAATATAAAACAATAAAATATATAAGAAGCTTATTCGAAGTGGTATCCACTGGCTGCAATACAATTCTTTATACGTTGAGGTTATTCATCAATATAAACACGCACTCCATGGCGAAATTTTTCACTGCCAATCCTAAGGATTGTTTTAGGGACTCCAAATTATCATGGCGCTTAGAGCAAGCCGTACCTCTAAAGCTGACCATAAATCATAATCCAACGGATTGAAGTAGGGATTAGATGAAGGATGGTCTTCGGCTCTAATCAAGTTGGGAACCTTTGTTCGTTTTAACCAAGGTCGGGTGGATCGAGCATTACTATCTGGTCCCGAGTCTTGCCGGAAGGACCATACTTGGTTATTGAACATGGTGTCATTAAGAGGTTTAACTACCTTCTCAAGAAAGGTATCTTGATACACTTGTGCCGATGTTTTGATAACTTTTTCATAAAAACATGATTCAGTCACTCCTTCATAGCTAACACTCCAGCAAACCATCACTGAAGTCGGACAATGCCCACGTTGCACTCTGTCGACTAGTTGGGAATCTTCATTATAGCTATAGCTTGAGCACAACAAGGACGGTCATTTTATTTGTTAAAATGATGCTCAATTGTACAAATTTTCTCATCCGTAAACAATTTTTTTCTGTGACCTCCCTAGTAGTTGCTTTGATTTTACCACCCTATTAATCTTTAATTTATAAGTTAAGAAATGATCAGTACGTCTCTCATAGACTGCAAGTCCTAAGTCATCTCTTAAAATACGCGACATGTTTCTAGGTGCTATCTTCATTTCCCGAGATAAAATATTTTGCTTTCGAACATAATTTCTGAGATTACTTTCCTTACTGCTTCGACCACCTTTATCGTGCACACACAACGTGGACGGCCAGATCTTTCTCTGTCACAAACTTAGAATATGTCATTGTATTTTTTAATTGCCCGGTACACAATCATTGTATGGCGAGTTTTAAAAAGCTGCATTTGGCACCATACCCGATTTGTGTAATGCAATCACAGCGATTCGCTGCTCTTTATCACTCCACACCACTTTAATTACGCAAAATATTGTATAATGTATTGGCGCCAAAATGAGAAAACACAATGAACAATGGTAAACCAATGACAGATTCCAAATTCAAATGTAACATATTATTATTTTTATTTGTGGGCCAGAATGAGCATATATATAATGAAAAAAATACGTTAGATTACTTGATAGTAAATTACTTTGATACTAACCGCGGAAACAGAACCAGAGTCTGCTATCGCATTCTATAATGCTACAGGAACATTTTTCGGCTGGACCGGACCACTCTGAACTCTAGTGACAAACCCACACAAAAACCCACCAATTAAATAAGAAACATAATAAAGTTAAGGTAGCGGTCAGTGGAGGATTGTAATGCGTAAAATTCGCGTGAACTTGTCGTAAGTATCGTAATGTTTTTTTATCATTCATAACTGAGACTCGCTAGACATTGTATATCATCGTTACATCTATACCGATGGTATTACTGTTTAAAAGGTACTTGAACTACAGAATTAATTAATTTGAAGAAAAAAAAACGTTATTGGTTGGAAAACAGTAGCGGATTGGATTATATTGTAGTTCGGTCTAAAGTATTAGTTCCAATGAAATGAAAATCACCAGCGACAACACACATTCATGTTTGGGTCAATTCATACTAGCGCAGAGTCGAAGCGCATCGAAACGTCAATCCGAAACTTAATATAGAAAATTCACCCTTATTTCCACAATGTAATGCACATATTTCTTCCAAGGAAAAAAAAAGACTCGCGAATTCACGCGCACTAGAGGGAATTCGCGCGCCTGCGCGCGAGCAACTCTAATTGGTGCGCGCGCATTCGCCAAGCCAAGCCAAGCGGCTATTAGGCGGACTATGCGCCGTCTGGTCAGTCGGCAATCGGAATCGGACGGAAACTGACTTGTGTCGAAGTGAATCACAATGGAAAACGACGAGAAATCAATTTATTTGGTCCAAAAATTCAACCGGCAACTGGTGGCCATCACTAATGCCACGAATACGCGCGCATTCGTGCGACTTCGCTTTGATTGTGAGGAATTTGACGCTTCGATGCGCTTCGACTCTGCGCTAGTATGAATTGACCCTTAGTTTCCTAGCGGGGTAGGTAGCAATAAGAATGGCCGTTACTGTTCTTATTCATTCTACGTTTATATTTTAAGTTAAAATGTCTTTGACATCGAAAATTTTAAATCAACTTTTACTACAAATAATCATTTAGATTTGCTATTGTATTTCAAAGGCATTGTCCAACAGTAGTCGGTAACAAACTAAACGTAATGAAGATGAATGCTCAGGTGAATACTGTTTAGCTCCCAACGAATTTACATCCTCAATAATTATTCAAAGTTCGATCCGTTTACAACACAAGTATTGTGATTATCAAAAAACAACAAATCATTTCGGGGAAAGTTGCTTTATACGATTACGCGAGACTCGCGTGTGTTCATTGACTATTATGTTTTTAATTTTATGGGTTTTTAAATATATTAATAATGTATTTCTTTCATAAGCTATTAACATTTATCAATAAATTTTCACCGGCGTTATTTATATATTTAGCTTAGGATAAAGTGGCCTATAGAAGTTGTTGTGTCCTCGTGTGTACCTTGTACTGCTACTACTGTAGCTATCAGACTGTAGGAAGGAACCAAAATGTGACAAACATTTAAAAAAGGAAGGTTAAACAAACATAGATACGGACTTCCAATAAAAACTAAAGTTATATTGTCGGGTTTCCAGGAAATTATTGACTATTGATAACTAAGGTGTGTATCTATTAAAGGACTTAATGTTTCAATTGTTAATTCATTAATTATTTCGGGCGTTGTGTTCTGAAACAAATGCAATTTTGCGTATGTCCAAAAAATTATATACCATACACAATATTTGGTGTCGAGACCGTGACACGTGGCGCTCTATGGGGAGGCGTTTGCCCTGCAGTAAACGTCATCCGGCTGATGATAATAACGATGTTATACAATATTTAGCGTGCGTAAGTGAATAAATGATACAAAAGAAGATGATATCCTAAGTTTACGCAAATGTTATGCAATACAATCCTCCTCTGCCCGACGGTGCGGGTAGAAGGCAGTCTTCCGTGACATATCATTTTTAATAAGAGACAGTGTCACGCTGCATTGCAGATGAATGGGGCGTGCACGACCGGGGAGGTACCCCTCGCACACATAATGACATCTTCAACGCGCGTCTCGTGCGTTTTGTGAGTAGCCGGTGGGTGGGGAAGGAGGGCAACGCATAGGTATAATAATTATGTGGATGTTCATGGCGGTAGTCGTAAAAAGTAGTAGGGGTAGACGTAAAAAAATGCAAAGTTCCGATTACTCGTTTGTAACGTATTACAATACGTAAATTGACTTATCCCCATATGAACAGTACAAGTACAATTGAAAACACAGAATAATTAATGTAGTTATCACAGTTCCGAATCAAATATTTATTTTAAATGTTGATTTGTAACGTTGGCAACACGCTGCGGTCACAGGTGCGGGGACGGCTTCGACAATAGTGCGAGTAACGCGACAACCTGATTAAAGCCTCTTTACCAAATATTAATTAACATAATTAATTCGTAGCAACATTGAAACAGCTATTGTTATTTTTGCCCTTGTCGTATTTAGTTTTGTCCTATTTACCTTGAGCAAGTTTCGAAAATCTATTACACTACGTACCTATAGCTATTTCATGGTCTATGTGAATAGTTGTGGTATAGAAAAACGGTTGTGTTCTTCTATACCACAATGTGACATATGTGACATATATATCTATACATATGATAGAACAGTAAAAAAGTGTGACCGTACGTTAATTATAAAAAGAAAACAATAGGGTTAAAGCCTGAAGAAAAAATTGTATGTCCGTCTGTTTGTACACACTTATCTCCGGAACTAATGGAACTTTTTTTCGTATTGCCAATAAGCTTGGAAAATATATGTGAGGTATAGTTTGTTTAAAAACTAGAACATCTGATACAGAACCTACAGGGAAATACTATTTTGTTGTTATTTGAAAAATTACGGGAACGGTTGCGGCCACCAGCTTGGATTATATAAAATGTTGATTTTAGTTTATTTTCAGTTTTTCAGTGCATACTTTGTTCAATCGGTTTTATTTTGTTTAAAATTGATTTTATTATAACACCAATAGCGCCGCGCGGTCTCTCCCGCGTAACTCTGGTCCTTTTGGTAGCAATGTCATAGTATAAGGCATAAATAACCTTGCTCATGAGTGTTGCACAAAATTCTTTTTTTTTTTTCAAACCGTCGAAATTCCAGTTATCATTTCAAACAAATACACTCTTTGGTTTTATTATATTATTAGTACAGATTAGGTTTCTCATTGGGTAAAGATGAATATGATCAATTCAATGAAGTTTTTCACCAAAATTGTCAACTAAATCGGAAGCTGTTTAGAAAAGAAAATCCTCAATCAATATCTCGTGTGAAAGGAGACAATTGATAGCTTCTATCTTTTGTCTCACCACACAATGTGTAAGACAGATGAATGGGTAGCGGATCACAATGTATAGCGGGACCTCTCGGCAGTGGACCGCTACAGATTAATGATGATGATAAGTAAGAATATACTGCTTGTGTATGCTTTGAAATGAAGTATCTATTTCTTATATAGAGGGCAAACGATCAATCGGAGCCTTTTTTACGACTACCGACACCCATGGACATCCGCACAATAAGTATCCCGATATGTTGCCCCACTTTCCCCCTACTATATATGTACTATAATTCATTTTCTTCATTACTATTGTTATTTGTCATACATGTATGCCTCGTGGTGTATTGGTAATCGTGTTCAACCACAGGCGTGAGCTCCTGGGTTCGAGTCCCGGGTAGGATCAAATTGATATTGGAATTTAACAATATTTTTTTATAGCATAAGGGGGCGAACGTGAATCCGGCGCTTTTTGACGACTACCGACGCACATTTATATTCGCATGATTGTTACGCAGATGCGTTGCCCCCTCCAATGGGCCACCGGCTACTCACAACCCGCATGAAATACGACGGCGACGATGTTACTAATTTCTAATAACAGTCCAAAGTCGGGAGGTTGACGGCGTTACACCCCGTGCTTCGAAGAGCACGTTAAGCCGTCGGTTCTGCGCCTGATTTCTATCCGGTCGTATCGGGCTGCCGTCTCATCGGAATAGGGGAATGATGAAACAGGGAGTGCAGTTGTGCCGGTGCATACACTTGTGCGCTATGACATGTCCTGAGCAGTTCGGTCGTCTCTGTAGGGATGGCCGCTGAGGCTGAAATTCGGCTAGAAGGACATTATTATTATTATTTATTATTTGTCATAATATACGGATGGATGGCATGCGTGCATCTTGCCAACAGTCTTACAATTAGCATTCACATTTAAAGAAGAATACTCTGGTAGACGTCTTTAAACTGTAGTGGAACCTCTAACGTTCCTCCGGTGCTGTCGGACGCCTACACTGAGGCGCCCCGGGTCTGTCTGACACAGAGTGCACGCTGTGTAGGATGTATCGGTTTTACCAACATCATATAGCAGAAAAAATATAACGTACATTTTTGTTACAATATGTCAAACAGTCGGCAAACAGCTGAGGCTTTGTTTGACAATTCTGACTAAATCAGCGTTGCCAGATTTTTTCGGGCAAAGCGGGATTTCAAAATGTTTCCAGTAAAGAAGAGGGATTCTTACGCCGAAAGCGGGAAATACACGAACGAAAACCTTTTTATATGATCACTTTGTTGTCCGCCTGTCTGTAAGTCCGTCAACTTTTATCTCAGGAAAGCGTAGAAAGATCAAGCTGAAATTTATGTCAAATACTGGCGCTTTGCAATCTCTTGAAGCACTAACAAATTATATTTTTACTGGACGTTTTCTATACTCTATCAATCTACTTAAATCGGGATAGGTTCTGTCCCGCGCGGGACATTTAATTCTGGGCGGACTTGATACAAATATCATGACTGTCCCGCCAAGCAACGCTGATCAAAATAGACTAGTACTGTAGAAGTGTTCTTGAAACGGGCGGGACGAGCTACATTAAGTAATAAATACTTGTTCTGTACAGAATTTACCGTTTCGTTTAGCAATACAATTTACAACAACCGTCACAGGGAGTGGGGAGTGCAGTTTATCGCAGTAATACCAACTTTAGGTGCTATTAAATTGTCATTAGCGCGCCATTTGGCCGTTATCAAGGCACCTGTTTCATTGCCCTATATACAGTATCGTGTAATTTAACCTTTACAATGAGCCGGCTTCAAGTCTGTCTGTTTGGACTATGTATATAAACTAATAATATTAAGCTTAAGAACACCTGATCTCAAGAATTATCTAACTTTTTTTTCAGTGTTGGTTAGCCTACTTATCGAGGAAGGACATATGCATATATTAGGGGTGGCCGGACCGACCAAGCAGATACACAAAAATGCATACATCATTTCACTACGATACTTAAATTATTAGGAAATATTTAATAGATAGGTCCTACAAGATTTCATCACTAAAAAGTCGTTATTAGCTTGAAACAAGTTGGCCACCCCTGCTTTATATAATGAAGCAACGACGAGAAAGCGCGAAGCGCTGCTAGTTTTGAATGAGTGCAAAGAATGCTTCGTCCTGCTTCCATTTTTGACATATGCCGGCTTGTTGCTTGTGCCAGGTGTTTGAGGGTTTGAATTTTATGTCTTGTTTTATTACAATAATCTCCTTTAACCGGGCACTTTTGGTTGTTATGCTGTTTTCATTATGTATGTGTATATTCGTTCTCTCTACCCCATTAGGGAACTGGTGTTTAGATGAGTTGTGTCTTTTTATGACGATGCCCAATGTAGAGATTCCGGGAAATCTAAATTTAATTTTTTTAGATTAGAAAAATACCAAGTTATATAGTGAGTTTCTCAAAACCGTCCATATAAAATAATGTGCAATTGTCAAATTATGCACTTTATAATAACAACTTAAGCACACACGCGTAAAGTTGAAAAAAATCTGTACCGAACATCGGAATAACCACATATCGGGAGGTTCCCGAACAATGGAGTATAATCATTAATCTATCTCGGAAGCCTCATGGTCCCGTGAAACACATCGCTTACCACTTCAGTTCGCTACATTTACACAGATTTTTTAACGTTTTGTGAAAATGGGATTTTTAGACCGAGTATTAGAAATTAAGGGTGAAAAATCGCCAAAAGTCTTCTCCTTTGCTCACTTATTTTTTTATAGTATAGGGGGACAAACGAAAAATCGGAGCCTTTCTACGAAAACCCGCATCTTTTCACCCCTCCAAGGGGCCACCGGCTACTCACAAACCGTACGGAACGCGACACCGTAGCTGTCACTTCATACAGCAAAACAGAAGATTTTTGGGTCTATCAATATCCATAGACGTATACTGATTGAACATACATGTTGCTCTCCTTCGCCCTTCCTGCAATGGGTCACCACAGACACTTGGCGGCGGCGCCTATAGATCTTAGGCTGATTTTAGTCTCACGCCGACGGCACGCGCACCGTCAGCGCTGATGGCCGAGATATATGAACTTTTAGGAAGCATTTTTTGGTGACGCGTAGCAATCAGCGCTGACCACCGTACGCGTCGCGCGTCGGCCCCGCGTAGCTGTCGGCGCTGACGATCGCACGAGCGCCTCTGCTTTCAGTGAGCGTTTTAGTTACAAGCGGAGCGGACGTCGTCAGCGCGTACAGTTATGGCGAATCGCGAAGTGGATACTGGTTATGAAACAGCTAGACGTACTGATGAATAATTATATTATGTTTAATTACTAATAATATGTCATAACAATAATAAATACCTATGTTGTTTTCTTACCTGTACTTTGCCATGATTACACATAATTATAAATCGAGTAAATATTATTTTCTTACCTTAACGTCACCATTAGTCATTCAATCGGTTCTATAGGCACGATTCGTAAGCTGCAGTGGACCAGTTCATCCTGTATATTTGCTAGAAGTTCGTCAAAAGTTCTAGTTGACATTCGAAAGTAATTAAAGAATTTACTTTCGTCAGCCCTCAAAGTGCCATATGACAAGACAAACTCTCCTGCAACGGCTCTCTGCTCAATCAATGGATGAACATGGAGTCTTCGTTGTCGCCGGTTTTTATTTTTTTGGGATACATAGTACAAAGCAGCAATAATTAATACACTCCGCATTTTGTCGTCGTCTGTACGGTAAGGCGGTGAGTACGATACTAAAACGAGCCACGCTGAGCCTCAGCGCTGACAAACAACGCGCTGAGCTATGAGCGCTGACGGCGAGCGTGAGACTAAAATCAGCCTTAACATTCTGACATCTATGCGGCGCTGTTATGTAAGGTAATAGGTACAAAAGGCAAAGTTTTATTGTGCTTTTAAGTATAGGGGGGCGGACGAAAATCGGCACCTTTTCACCACTACTGATGCCCATTAAAATCCGCATATACCAACGCATTGTCCTCCTTTCTCCTCCAATGCAATGGGGCAGCGACTACACCCGCAATAAACGCGAAACCGAAGATGACATTTTACGCCGGTATCATGTGAGCGGGATGTACCTCCCAGGTAGAAGGTCCTATTCCGCTGCAATGCAGCATGACACTAGATCTTGCTAAAGACGTTATGGGTGTTTGTCTACATATTTGTAGAGCAAACTTCATAATCAGCTCTTCACCTCTCCTCTAAACATAACGAACATAAACGTGAACAATTCTAACCAGTGCTAGCCCTATCTTATCTCACGTATCCGTTACAGTTGCATGCTGTAAGAGAAACTCGCTACTTAAGATTAAGTTATTGAGACGTTGTTGATAACGCAAATGAAGACTGGTCTAAATATTTCTTTCTTATAGAATAAGGGGCAAACGAGCAATCGGAGACTTTTTACGACTACCGACGCCCATGAATATCCACATAATTACTATGTTGAGGCGTTGCCCTCTTCCCCCCCCCCCGTAATGCGGTGAGGGGTCCCGTAAGGGACGTAAAATGGGGAGATCTTTTGCAATAAGTAATTCATTACCTGCGCTCTTTATAAATGATATGTCTTTGAAAATATTTAAAAACCGTTATTAATTCTATGCGTAATTATACTTAGAAATATTATATTTGGCCTAAATATACATTGTTTAGACTAAACAGATATCTACATTCGATTTAATAACATATACAAAAATATTATGAAAAAATTTACACCAATACACATTCCAATGTAAAAATGAGACAGTGAATATGAACATTAGAGCTATAATTAAATTATATCTTGTCAAAGTATGTTCTAAAGTAATTACGTCACAACGGGGCTTAAAGGTAAATTTGGAGCCAGGTCTAGATTATTATTTTAGGCAGAATATTTCACTTCTAATAATCGTACCCCTGAGGGAGTGAGAACCGTGTTCCGAAGTCCGAAATATATTGTTTATGCGTAACCTTGTATCATCAAGTATGCATGCAAAACTAACGTCACTTCTCCCGGGTGGAAGCTATAATTTGCAAAATACTCTCGGTACGTCTTCGCACTCTTCCCGTTGCCGGGTCGAGGGGGGTCCAGACCGGAGCTTAGCTCCCTACTGGAAATGTGTTGTTCGAGCCTCGTCAATATGAGGCTGTGGTTGATGCCAGGGCATGTTGACCTCTGAGTGCGTAAGCACATATGTTTATGTGCCTGGGCTATTGGTATCTTTGTACAATCGGCGTCTATCCATTTGTCGGGGCACTCTCACAGGTCCCAGAGCGAACTGGGAAACGTGTATGGTTCCACTGCTGTTATGGCCCTATGGACAGGCACCGAAACGCACGCTGTGTTTACGATACGGTACTGGTGGAAAAGTAAAGGTCAAAAGTCAGACGCGACAAACAGAAGAAAAGAAAGAAAAGAAAAGATGGGTCCTGGCCGTGAAGTTGGTGTCACGGGAGAAGCGGCATGCCGTATCCTTGCGGGAGCGTGGCAACGGGGTTGTCACGTCCCACTCGGTACCGCCCGTGTGGTGTCTGCGATGTCCGTCTGCAGCGTCCAGCGAGAGGGAGAA
>JAFELO010000048.1:41445-53394 GCA_017140195.1 Eumaeus atala | reverse complement strand
TCGGTCCAGTGGACCGATAAGGGCTGATAATGATTATGATGATATATCTGGCAAATGTATTGATTATAAATGGTGGAATCGATGCATTATAAATGGGAAAGGTTGTATTTATGTTTGTTAAACTTTTAATATAAATGATTTAAATGGAAACTGGCAAATGCATAGATTGTAATCTGGATTAATTTATATAATAGTACAAATCGAATGTCTCCCTGGTATATATTTTACGCGATCGAAATCACGGGCCAGATCGTTAAATATAAGAAAAAAGTGTCATAAATATATAGATATACACACGTCGACGCTATATTCAGGATCTGGCTAGATACTGATTCAATGCAGAAATAACATGACACCTCTCATAGAAACTCCATGAAACTGGTATTTGCTGGGGTTTTTAATAGTATAAGAAGGCGCACTAGCAATCAGGGTGTTTTGAACAGTACTGACGCCCATTGATATCCTCAAAGGTTCATTATGGCTGCATTACGCCCTCGTATAAGATTTGCCGCCGCACGAGGGCTCAAAGCACGATGTATTCATCGTGGTGTCGACATTTTTTATAGTATAGGGAACAAACGAACAATCGGAGCCTTCTGACTACTACCGACGCCCATATACATCTGCAAATTTTTCATAATGATACGTCGGCTTCCTGTGCTCCTCCCCTTCACCATCAACGGCTACTCTCAGTCCGCACGTAACGCGACAACCTAGCTGTCGAACAAGAAGCACCTCCCCGGTAGTGTCAGCCCAATTCCGCTCCCAGGCAACGTGGCACTATCTCTTACTAAAATCATATATATGTAACTACTCGTAATGATCATTATTCACGGACATAATTAATTAAAAGCACAATATTGTCAAAGTCAAATTGGACACGGAGTTAGTGTGCCAATATCGGTACTGTTAATCAATAAGCTCCGAAGCCTCAGACAGTCCTTTGAGATTAGTCAATGAATTCATTATGATTATTTGCATACAGAAATATATAGATTTACAAAAATACTAAGGTACACAGTCAGCGTTTTAAAACCGTTAAAAACAACTTACATTCATGCGAATGTGTCTTGTAAAACATTTTTTTTTTTGTCTAGAGTCTTCTTAACCGGCGCGTTTGTAGAATAGATTGATGATGAATGTACAGGAGGCAAGGCAGGTATGTAAGGATCGTGATGTGTGGTACTGCGTTCCCTGTGCCCACCTCATTTGGGAGCTGGTGTGAACATACGTTTATTTGTTTGTGTTTGCTCTGCAAATCATTAAATATTAAAAGTGTACAAGAAGTAGTGCAACGTTGTATGGCAGAGGTACTGGGCCGGCACGACCTACAACGTTTAGATACCCTTCGCACACAGGCATAATTATAGCTATGCTGTGTTTGTGTCCTCGATATCTATAATGACTCGATAACAGTGGTACTCGGGTATCTGTGATGTTAGACACCAAACGGAGGACTGTGCCTGCTCCTGTACTATAATTAAAGTAATCAATCCATATACCTAGGGAAATATGAAATAATTGTCAGGACGGCTGTCTTTCAACCAGTTACTCCCAATCTACTCACACCACCTGGCTCAGTTGGTTGTAACTGCTGCGTACACTTAACATTCGTTATCATCGTTGTAGTTACATAACATTTTTGTTTTTCTCCAACTTTTAATACTGTACCTGGAGTACGGGGAGGTGAATGAAGATGAAGATTATCTGAAATATAAATACCGCAGTGAGCGCGCCAGCCGATACTTCATATGTTTAATGAGAATAAATGCTTTCGTGTCGTTAAAATTTAACTACAAAAGGGCAATTTTATCCCCTAAATCACAGTGATTTTTGGACGTAATAAATTTGGCATTTAAAATTTGAAACATAAATATTTCATTGATACTTTAGCTTCCGCTATAAACTATGGATTAATGAAATTCCTCGCTTTATACTAGGGGATCAGAACACATAGTTGTCAAAGTTGTTATTAGTAAATAAATTTTCGGTGATGGACCAAGAGCCGGTCAATGGTGGGTGTTCTTCATTTTGGTACAGCTGAACAATTAGAGCATACATCTTAATACAAATGTAAATTAACTTCCAGTCAAGGTTTTTTTTACAAGTAGCGAGCAAAATTAAAAGTAGCAACAAAAAAACTACGTTAAAGGTCTTCTTATGATAATGAATTAAGTAGACCTCAAATAATGACTGAAAAACACTTTATATTTTTGTATTTTTGATGCAGAATATTTATTTATATTAAAAGTGTAAAATAATGCATTTCTAAAAAGCGTAAATATATTTGTAGTGTTCTCTCAAATAAGACAGTGTAAAGAGTTCTAATCCTGGCCCAAAAGTTTCGAAGTTTTTCCTGCCAAAATAACGCGTACGCAAACTTATAGTTATTATTATAATATAGAAGCATATATTAAAATTTCTCCTTTTTCAAAATAAGAAACATCTAAAAAGAGCACCGGCTCTTGGACTATAACAAAATTCATGGAGCTTAGTAATTGTGTTCAAAATGTCGTTAGTCATTGATATAGTGCTTTAATGCGATTTTAAAATTTTAAATGTATGGACTTTACGCGGTGGTCAAGTGACACATTATATAATATCAAGATATAATAAGCATGTTATATTTTAATAGCACATACCTAACACATGCAGTTTCGTCTTTCTTATCTATGTAAGATCCCTCTTATGTCCATTCGTATGTGGTAAGAACCCGGGACTCCCAAATAAGGTCTCATAAAACTATGATATTCCTAACTTTTAAAATCAGAAATGGTGTTCCAGATTTTGTTGTTTACTCGACTGAGAATTATTAGGTTAAACATAATAAATAAATGTATAATAACTCTCTCAATTAAGTTCTAAAAACCCAAACATCTGGATCTGGGTTTTCATATCACATGATGGCTCTGAATGTAGTATTCAGAGCCATCTCATTCCTCTTTTAGCACCATGTAAGACGGATAACATAACTCTATTTTGTCGACAATAATTTTAATCCGTGGTGAATGCTTTGTACAGTTAAGTGTTCAAATACGCAATTGAGTACAGCGATAGTGCATGCCAGTGTAGATATAAACCAATAAAGAGTATTGTTTTGTGTATCGTGGGGAAATGCATGGACCGATATAAAGGCCGGAACTTCATTCCATTCACGCAAAAAATGCCGCGGCCCCCACAATACCACCTTAGCGTCGCGTACGTGTTTCCGCAACTTTCATTACACAATCTTGAAATCAAAAATGTAAACAAAAATATTTTAATGAAAATAGGCCTTTACAGATGTTTTTTCGATGTCAATATTCAATCACCGGTTCAACTTTAGCGCCGATCTGAGAAGAACCACGTCACATACTTCACGACTGGGTAGGTACCTCTCGCTCACTTCATACCACCGTAAAGTGACACCTACGGTGTAGCGTTTCGTGCGGATTGTGAGAAGCCGGTGGCCCATTGGGGAAGGGGAGGTGAAAAGGAGGGCAACGCATCGACATAATTATGATGATGTTCATGGGCGTCGACATACGTTGAAAGTATGCGATTTCTCGTTTGTCCCTCTATACAAATAAAATACACACTGGCCTTCAAAGACTTAAAGAGTAAACCACCCTAGAAGAACCATTCGTTCTTGAGGAGTAAGTTCCAGACGGGTATCAGGGATGATACCCAATTTTGTCTCTATCAACACTCATGATGAACTATAATTACTATGATAATGTGGACAATTAGAGTA
The DNA here is from genome assembly GCA_017140195.1 of Eumaeus atala. Classification (NCBI taxonomy): domain Eukaryota; kingdom Metazoa; phylum Arthropoda; class Insecta; order Lepidoptera; family Lycaenidae; genus Eumaeus; species Eumaeus atala. The sequence continues at coordinate 49,661 of JAFELO010000048.1, read as the reverse complement.
CACGTCAGCGCAGCACGGACGCTCTAACGAGCGGGTATCGCGTTGCTTGCGTTTATTACATTGCTCTATCAAATTCACGCAACGGAGTATGCATGTCAGATGTTATAATTAGAGAATACGAGTGCTTTGCGTATGCATAATAGTTGTTTGGTTAGACGCATGATAGACGTTTTGGATGTGAACGTGATAACGTTCTATGTGAAATATAGCTTTATTACTTATTGTATGAAAACATACCCGGCATATGTGTATTGTTTTTTTAGAATAGGGGGAAAAAAAAAAAAAAACAAAAAACGCGACACTCAAGATATTACTTGACGGTATTATGTGAGCGAGAGGTCTCTCCCCGGTCGTGCTAGCCTAATTTCTTTGCATAGGAGGATGTAGTGTCATGCACTATGCATGGCACTACCTCTTCCTACGGAGCATAACACTACCTCTTCCAATTGTGGGAAAGGTATAAGAATAATTATAATAAGAGATAGTGCCTCCAGTCGCTCACATGATACCACCATAAGTAACAGTCACGTTGTCGTATTTCGACACGAGTTATAACACGGTTTATGAGATTGAGCCTGATGACTGACAGGCGAACAGACGGACAACGGAGTATTTGCAATAGGGTCCAGATTGTACGGAATCTAAGAAAGTATTTAATGTTTATTGGCAAACGAACAATCGAATCCTTTATAAGACCACCAACGCTCTTAAGCATACGCATAATTACTACGCGATGCGTTACTCTCTTTTCCTCCTCCCCTCCAATAGGCCACTGGCTACTCATAAACCGCACCAAACGTGGTACCGAAGATGTCTCTGTACGTTGTTACCATGTGAGCGAGAGGTACCATTCCGGTCGTGCCGGTTCAATTCCGCTGTTATACAGCATCGCACTGCCCCATACCTACCTCTTATGAAAAAATATATGCATAAGCATTATAATTATTTAGTAGCACATTTCCCTTGAACTGCAATTGCGCAAATTAGTTCGTGCTCTATTTCAGCTGTTAGCATCTGGAGTACGATTTTTTTTTTGTTTTCGCAGGGCAAGTGCTTTCAATGCACCGCCCATTGATGGCCCTGGGTGATCCAGAAGGGTGTGTCTAGCTCTATACTACCGCCAAACACCTCTAAGAGTGACTTCGCCCCCCATGATTGAGTGTCCCGGATACTACTGTTACTGTTTTGAACAAAATATTTCGATTACATTTTTTCGATTTGAAACCACAGGACTGGCAGGACAGGGAAGTGCGTATGTGTGGTAAAGCTTAATTCTGGGATTATGCTATTTTTTCACCACGAACAACTCCACATCAATTCCCTAATAGAGTAGACAGAGTAGTATCTTAGTATTATTTCATTTGGACGACCAGCTGGCTCAGTTGGTAACGTGGCGGTTAGTCCGCGTGTTACGCCAGAGGTACGCTGGCTATAATCCTGCCTAGCTCATGGATTTTTTTATATGTATTTCTATAATAAAATATATACAAATATTAAATATATTTTCGTTGTCTAGTACATGTGACACAAGTCCTTGCGGTACTTACCACAGGACTAGGCTAACGTGGTGTGATAAGTCCATAGATATTACTATTATTATTATTATTATTTCATACCGTTCGCTTTGAAATCGTAACTTACGGAGTAAATTAGTAATGTATTATTATACGTGGTCGAATTCAATTCAGTATAAATTTAGATAGCACTGGATGCGGGACACAAGTGAAACTGCTGAAGTTAGTAGCTAAGTTTGATATAGCTGTAACTCACAAACTATACGCCGCACTGAGTTTATTACTTGAACAAATAGCTGAGATGACTGTCTAACTGTATGTTATTACGTACATTGTTAACTAAAAGTTTTCTTTTAATGGCTTTTGATCGACTGAATCTTTCTTGGACGTTGCGTTGATGTTAAACCTATGACAGACTTTCCCACTCTCGAATCTCTTTTCGCTTCCACAACATAAATTCAGGTCCGAAAAATAAATACGAATATTAGCTATATCTTTCTTTTTTGACACGAGGAAACGCATTTATGTGCCTTGGTCCTAGGTGTGGGGCTGGCGGCACATCATAGTGCCGAATACCCACAAAAACCACCGCGAGTGCCATTAGAGCGCCTTTGGTGAGGTTCCCCGGAGCAACAAATCATCAGGGCTCCTCGACGGCTAGCTCCCTAAGGGACCGACGTGGAGGTGTCCACATATGGAGTAGTCTCGCACTACAGGACTACTCCACCAACTTTGGGACAGTTCAATAGGGTGAGGTTCTCGTCCTCGCCCCTTGCCCCGTGCGCAAAATCGCCGTTTCCTTTTGCTCTTTTGTCCTCTCATCTTATAAGAGAAGTACAGGGAGCGGTTCCTCCTCCTGCTCTTCTTATAAGAGAGATACAAAGGGCACTCGCTTCCTCGGTACTTGGCTTCGCACAAGGTATCTGAGTTCAACCCAGGCTACTGAGCCACGTCGCCACGACAAGGCGTACACCGTGGTGGGGAGCGACGGGGAGCTGTCGTGGCGACGTGGCCGCCACGATATCCCCGGCGCCATCTCATCTAATTGAATCTGCAATTGATTTCCCCATTTCTATATTCCTATAGGACGACAGACCGACACAACCAGAGGATAAATCAGGCACAGGACCACGCTTAGCGTGCTCGATGCACGGGATGTCACAACTTCCCGGGACCTGCGATTTGCAGTTGAACATGCTTTCTAGACAATGAGGCAGACTTACCTGTGGGAACGATCACCGCATCAACCGACAGAGAGATCAGTTCCCTTATCGACCATAAGCCACCCACCCGGGCTCGTAGCCCGACGGCTGTCATAGTTGCCGTATTGGCCTATACCACACCATAGGTGGATAAAAACGAGGCCATCAACTGTTTTATTGCTACATGAAAGACGTCAAATTCCACCAGTAGACATATAAAGTGATAACACTGCACTATTTTGTAAAAAAGAAATAATAGTAGAAACAGGTCCCAGCTATCGAGGTAATAAAAAATTGATTGCAACTCATAGGCGAGTCTGTTAATTGGGTTAGTGCGGAACGTACGAACGAAGACGTATGACGTGAAACTTCGCCCTATAAAGTTCCGAGCATTATTTCAATTTAAACTCGGGGGCGCTAATTTAACTTGCGCTACCATGAACGTTGCCTAATGGGCGTTTTATATATAAAAATCATGAAGGGTCTATGGACACCGGTGCAGACTGATCATGTTACTAGAACCTTTCATGTAATATTGTTAGGAATCCTAAAAGTCTACATATCCAGTCACCCATGAATTGCCTGCAACCGTGAGGTTTCCAAATGACAATGACGAATAATGAATCAATAACCTTCTTTATAATATAAGGGGCAAAGCATCCCGAGACACCATTGCTGTCACCTGACGGTCGGTACCTATCAAGCAAGACTGGGCCTCTCCAATTATTCTGAACGTTTTGATTTCGTTTTCCGGCTAATTAAGTATAACATTTAACCAAACGAATTCCAAATCAAACAAGTTATGGCATACAATAACATATATATCGAAGGCTTTACAGTTCGAAGTTATTAATCGATATTTGCATACAATATATTCCAATATGAATCCAGTAGAATGCCCCAACTTGAGCCGTGACCCGATCTAATACGTATATCAGTCAAACTTGGCAAGTCAAAGTGGGAAACTTTGCCTTGCCAACACGCCTTACTTTGCTTCAATTGAGTTAGTCGATTCGAAGCTCAGAATACATTGGTTTATCAAATCCATTATATGGCTAAATTTATTTTTAATGTACTGGCAGTATTTCCCCAACTTTGCTGAGCAAAAACAGCATTTTTTTCTAGAACCTGTAAAACACACTGTATATAACATATATGATATGATATATGAGTTTCGTGTCAATCGGTGAAGTAGGTAAATCGGACAAAGTAAATCCATTTTTACCAACAAAGAATGATTTTCACTTAAAATCCATGCTAATATAAAGCAGAAGATTTTGTTCGATTGTTGGAAGGTGCTAATATCAAGTACCTGTAGTACTTGAAAAATATCCGAATATATTTATAAGGATATTATTATTATATAATAATCCGAATTTAAAAATATTTCTGACTTCAGTAGTCGAAGTCTTCAATATCGAGGAGGGCGTTGGGCTACAAACCATGACTTTACGACTAACAGTTTACGACTACGAGTTACGCAGGTGAAACCGCGGGGTGATGCTTACTTCATATGACATTTCACATAAGTACACGTCATACGCACGACATCAGACACACGCCCAGGAACAGTAAATTAATGAAATTTAAAATTTTATTAATTTATTGTGACTTTAAATATTAACGTTATTATTCTAGGTAACAAAGTTCTAACGAAAATTTATGTATTAAGTTTACGCGAATGTTACTCATTACAATAAAACATTTACGAATCCTATCGCGGTTTATTCAATTATTTAACTAGCCAGACTATTTTACGGATTCTCCGAGTTCGAGCTATAGTGAAATCCTAACGAAAATGTTATATTTCACATTGTTTACTAGAGGTCCTAACGAGAAAGCATGAAAAAACCAAAAGCTGCTGTCAATAAACACAGGTACATAGCTTGTTTAACAAAGAATATTTTAATAGATTTATGTGTACTTTTTCAAAGAATTACACTTGAAAAAAGTACTTTAAAGTTCGGAGAGCCCGAAGAGTAGTATCTAGAGACTCACAACTCCTACGATGAATATTAATACCTAGTCTCAGGCCACCATAATCTTCAAACATTTTCCGTCTATATGTTCACCATATTGACATGTTCCTAGCACAGTAAAACACTACAGATCCTTCCACAAAGACAAGGTCCTTTTACAATATTGGTTTTTCATTTTCATTTATTTTTATGTAAGAGTACCATTGCTGTATTACAATTGAATACCGACTGACCGAGGGCCGACTCGACCGGGGAGGTACTCTTCTTTCACATGGTACCGCCGTTAAGTGACAGCTTTATTGTCACATTTCGTGTGCTGTGCGAGTATCCGATAGCTCATAGGGTATTAAACTTTTTAAAGCACAGACCACAAACTAGTAATGGTGAATAAGAATGATTTTGCACTTCTTATCTTCGCCCCTGCAGTGGGCCATAGGAAACTCCCAAGCTGTATGAAACGCGAGAGCATGTATATCAATTTATGGCTATCTATGTGCCATGTACCGCAGGGCTTGAAGACGAAAGTCTTTGACCAATGCGTTCTCCTCGTAATGACCTACGGGGCCTAAACATACATTAGTAAATAAGACTGACCTTTCCCACGTGAGCTGACAAAGACCAATTCATACTCATATTAAGTGGTCAATGTACACCAGCGAAAAGATGTCGCGTTTTAAAATCACTTTTGTCTTGTCTAATTTCAGTGGAAATATTCAGAACTAAATCATTAGAATATCTATTTTACATAAAAGTAAGCGGTAGGCCTTCCGAGTATATTCCCGAAATGCAAATAGGCACTTAAAAGGGCAATTTGTTACACTTTACTAAGGTTTTCCTTAATATGTTCTTAACATTTCATAAATTGTAGAAGCTACTCGGAAGTTTTTATAGCGTGTTTAAGGCATTTTTAACGCACGTAATTAAAGCTTAGAGCTCTATGTATATTCATACATATTTTCATGATGGTGATAGAATTTGCACGATCAACAAATCTGATACAACCTTTGACGCGATCTGAATGTGCTGAGTTATTTCGAACATACCTGGAACAATAAAATATATATTAAATCATAAATAAAAATACAATTTAGCTACAGCCTATGTCCTCCACTACTAAATTATATATATATATATATATATATATATATATATATATGCGTTAAACGAGCCATCGAAGCCACTTGATGACTACCAACGCTCATAGACGTTGCCCTCTTATCACCCCCCCAATGGGCCACCGGCTACTCACAGACCGCACCAAACGCGGCAGCGACGCTAACACTTTACGCCGATATCAAATAAACGCCGATGTCAAAGAAGCATGCCGGCCCAATTCTGTTGCATAGGAAGATGTAGTGTCATGCACCGTGCATGGCACTACCTGTTGCTAAAGATGGATGGATTGGATGATAAAATACTGATTACTGATAAACCCCGAAATATTTGTCACGTGATCGAGAGGTTATTTGCGATCATGACGTTACTGTGTGTGTCGGTCTGAACATTCCCTAGAGCTATACAAAAACTAATTTCCTACATTATCTGTTACTTGTGCAAGAGTTTCTGCCGGATCATTCCACTATCACTAATTTCCTGAAATTTCTATAACTGGTGTAAGAGATTGTGCCCTGTCATGCGAGTATGATCATGCAATGCAGTTATACCTTTTAATACTTTAGACGTAACTTAAATATGTAGGTTAAAATGTTATCAAGTGATGGTATACAGAAACTAATTTCCTGAAATATCTAATCATAGACTCACAGCTTGATGAGACTCATTTCAAGCTCGGGAGCTCAACAAAACTCCAGGGAAAACGTATAAATTTTAGCCGAGTTCCCGGAGGATATTTTATTAAAGGAAATAAGAGGAAATATTTTATATATCCGTGTTTAAAATAATGGGTAGTGACTCCACAGTCTGTTACTGAGAGACCTGAGTGTCCCAAGTTCGATCCCGAATATACTGCGCCGGAATATTAAATGTAATAAAAATATTGTGATTCTAAACAATTTGTTAATAAGAAATAAAGTATTCATGTGGTGGTGAGTTGTCTAATATCGAATAATTACTTGACAGATTGATGTCATAAGTTTACGCGAATGTTAGTAGTAGTCATTACAATAAAACTACTTGGACAGTCCACTCGTGACCGTGGTTGCTGTAAAGCTTCTGAAACGTCGGGCTAGATAAATAATTAGATAAACCGCGACAGAATCCGTAAAAATAGTCTTATTGTAATTACTGGACAGTTCAATTGTAGTCTGTGTAACACATCTCTAAAGTGATCAAAGGGAGATCTTCGTGTGTTATAAACTAAAATCTACACCAACAACAACTCAAGATTTTGGATAGATAACAATAATTACCAATTAAATAAAGAAAATCTTGACCAACTAATAATTTCAGTCTTTAATGATGACTTCACAGTAAAATTTAAAGAAAAATACCTTATAGTCTATTTCGGCAAAATGAAATACAACCATAATTAGTTACGTCCAGAAGTGGCTGTTCTGACAGGTTTTGACAAATTGTTCAATTTTTTTATTCCTAACAAATCGCAAAAATGAATGATTGACAAGATTTCTTTGAGTAATCACTTAATATTCTTCACCGATTTTTCAGAACAGATTCTTCTAATCTGTTCTAAAAAAGCGGTGAAGAATAATATCTTCGCCATATTTCAATTACAATAATTTTGTAAATTAATCAGCATTATATTATTTTAAAGAGATAGGTATTAAGTTGTAAATTATTGAATCACATAAATTTTATTTCAACTTTTTTTTATTAATACCTACTGACCATGTTTTCTTCATGGCTATAAAACTGCTGTATCATATTTTATCGCGGGTTATTTAGTTAATTGAGGAGTTCGACGTTTCAGAAGTTTCTTCACCCATGTTAAAAATAGTAGCAGTAACGTAATTTTATTATAAAGAGTAAAATTCGCGTAATCTTAAAACATCGGGAAGATATTTAAAGCGCGCAATTTTAAATTTTCAAAAATAAACTCCCAAACCTCACTTCGTTACCGCGAAATGTATTTTAGTACAATATGAATAGTAAAATAATTCTCGAAGAAAAGAATAGGCAATTATATAGTAAAGATGAAATTATTTCACGTAACCGTGATACATGTGGCCATAGAAAACATAATTTCACGTCAAAATAGCATCCGTGTGACAAATGGAACGAAGAAACCTCTGTTAATTCATTGTGACGTTTCGTTACGCTGTTCAAGTAGATTTGTTCGGAGTTTGCGATGTCACTTCCATCATCATAATGCGCTGCTCTGTTTAATTATTTTTCATAGTATTAGGGGGTAAACGAGCAGACGCATGCTGTTGAAAACTACCATCGCTAATAGACATCCGCATTACTGTCCGGTTAGAATTGGGCGGGAAGGTACATCTCACTCACATGATGCTGCCGTAGAAACAACTTTGGTATCGTGAGTCGTGCGGTCTGTGGGTGCCCATATAGTGCGGATGTCTATGTCTACACCGGTAGTCGTCAAA
>JAFELO010000048.1:14565-41321 GCA_017140195.1 Eumaeus atala | reverse complement strand
TTCGATTTTAAATATATATACTGTGTTATGAAACAGAAATGGATAAAAATTAATTTAGCATTTTATCTTATTCTTTTTTCCAAGAGATATTTGGACAAAAAACCTAACAATTGGAAAGCAAGTTTGCTAGATATTCGTAGTTTTTGCATAAAAATTAATTCGTGCAAACAATAATGAAATCGTTAAAATCCGCACTAGACTTAGCATAATATACTAGTTGTCCACCGCGGTTACAATCGCATAAAATCTATTCCCAGGAAATCTTTAATTTTTGCTGTAATCTAATTTATTTGCGAAATTTCAACCAACTTTCCAACAGCACAATATTTGTTATTCATATAACAAATATATGAAGTCTCGCATTTATAATATTAGTAGGAAAGGCATGTCAATGACCTCTCTTCGAGCTCAAAGTATTCACTTGCAGTTATTAATAAATAAAAACATACTAAGATAAAGCGAGAATAACCGCGGCTGAAGCCATAATTTGTATCTTTCGAGTTATGCGACATACGTGCCAAGACTTTGGACAGACTTATTTCAGTGCCTGTCAGAGGATAATGGACGTTAAGACGCATATATATATATGTATATATACATTTGAAAACATAAGTGTGTTATTTTAGGACTAGGAAGTTACAGCTTTAGATAGCGATTCTAAATATTAAGTTATCACAGATTTATATATGTCTTCTAGCTCCTCTAGACCTCGCACTATGGTGTTTTAACGTTTGGGCATCTGAGGTAAGTCAATTTATGGGAGAGTAGGATAACAGGCAGTAGAAGCAGATGTTAATGAGTCAAACACAAAAACAACAGAATTTTATGCATATATGTACCCTTTCCCTGCCTTGTATATAGACTCCATTTCTGGTTGGAAGGTTAAGAGCGAGAGTTCTTTTTCTATTTCTATTCCAAAAGATATTTGAAATAAAGGCGCACCTTTGTTGTGTGTTACCATGTCGCAACATGAAGTGTTTATTTTTAAGTAGTAGCTTCTTTAGGAACGTTGTGTACTTTCTGGATGAACAAAAGTCATGGAACTCGCGTCATTGTCAAGTGTAGAGCGTCAGGCGCGACGATACGCGGAGCGCGCTTTTCGTCACTGAAAGCAGCTACGCGGCGCGTAGAACTATTACGAGTGAACAAAAATCATGGAACTTGCGTTGTCATAGAGCTTTTCAACCCGTCACACTTTTTTTTAAGAAAACTTCTTTACGGGACTACGCTTTTTGGTTAAACAAAAGTCATGGAACTAGCGTAAGGGGTACACTCGCAGCCGGATTATTTTGGTGACTACCGACCCCTCTAACGCCGGAATGGCACTAACTATAAACAATGCATATTGTACCCTTTTCTTGAGAAGAAAAGTGTGCGTGTACTTATGTGCACACGTTAGCAGTTAAATTTATTTCGCGTAATATCCTTTTTTTTTTTAATGTATTAACATTGAAAGTTTTATTGTAATGCATTAGTAAATTTTGAAAAACCTAAATGTTGATTTTTGGTGATGGATTGATAATATGACCTTCGCGCGATATGATCTTCATTATTTTTCGACGCGCCAAAAGGAGTATAACTTCTAAATCTAAGTCCAGTCAGCCTAAGGCAGACGACAAGAACATATATGACCTGCCTTTTTGGCGCTTACCCAACTGACACGTAAGATGAACGACAATGATGAAGAAAACGCCAATATTATGATTCTAAAATGTCGTGACCTTAAAAGAGAAACGCGTTATTTCCAACAGTCTGCATGTTTTCTCAGGAAATATCAATTTCCAGCCCGTCAAGTGGCTTTTAAGACACGGAGTGTGTTGTGACTTTTGAAATAGATTTTGAAATAGCTCATGTTCTATGTCAGATTCTTGTAGGTTTGCCTACAATATTGTTCTTAACATTCTAAGGAAGCCTACAAGGATCTAACATAGAACATGATCATTCTTTTATTTATTTCGTATTGTGACCTGTATATGGTCGATCAATGGGCTACATATGATTCCGTAACAAATTTACATTCGTGTTCCATACCTGGTCCAATGTCAAAATAAGGAAATTTATAGTTTCGGTATGGCCGAAGTTTAGTAGGTATTGTATGAACCACTACACACATACAGGAAGTATTTTGAAAAAAGAATATGAATCATATCCGGTATGGATGTACGTGTAAATGAAAGATGTAGAAATAACACAGAACGCAGAAAAGAGCGCAGAGTCGTAGGAAGGATATGGGCGGTTGCTAAGAATGTTTCTTGATTATGCCAATAATTTGTGAAATATTATTTCTAATGTATTAAAAAGTAAACTTCTCCTCTTTCCACTTTCTTTTGAACAGCTGAAGGGAAAATTGTAAATTATGGAATGAAATAACATTAAACGAGAAACGACGACAACAAATATTTTTTTACTACGGAACTCTTCACAGACTAGTTCGCCTTCCAGTGGTCGGTTTTATTAGTAAACAGCATCCCTGCGATATCAGACCGATATCTAATAAAAGTGTATTATGATTTTTCTTCAATGCAATTACGTAATTATTGTCTTTCTTTCAATTGAAACACACATATTGCATTAAAATTACCCCGACATTGATGGACTAAACACAGCATATCAATAAATGAACACGATATTCATAATATGAAATAAACAAATAAAAAGTATGCCATGAAAAATATTCATATTTAGGTTAAACGGTTTTTCCGGTATGCGATTACTTAGTTATGCATAGAAAACTAACATAGCTTTCAGAAAAATGTGAAATCCAATCGGAATATGTTTTGAATAGAAATATTTTTATTGAGATGAAAACTTATAAAAGGTTTTCATCGTGACGCTTCGCGTAGTAGTAGGGTAAGCCGTTACTCCAGAGGACGCGGGTTCAAATCCCGCCCGGGTCTCGACGTCTTGGATGTCATTCTATTTGCTGCGTGGATATTTTTAATACATGTCCTAAACATAAAAAACTCAAATATATTTTCATTGTATGTATGTAAATACTACATGTAATACAAATCCTTATGGGCTACAGTCCAAACATTCATTATCATTATTATTGCACAAAGTAAGAGTAAATAAAAACATGTCTTGTTGGGTCACGATGGATGGTCTAAAAATTAGTTACGCCTTTAGTAACATTTGACACCTTAATACAATGTTAGATGCTGGATTAACCCTTCCCTCTATGAACAGAAAATCTCTAAGTTACCATTACTACTTAGAAATATACTCAAAAACACACACAAAAGCAAAGCAAATAACATAGCGATGTAATATTGCGCTGAACGCTCATTGATCAATAATACCTTCGGGAACGGTTATTACATTTCCTCGCCGGACGCAAGGGTCTGTAGGCAGCGGTAGCCTCCAATTATATGCACGGTATGTACATACAGAGGAAATTTTAATCATGCTCAAACTTTGCGGCCATAGGTCTCCTGCTGATATGTATGTTACAAATGTTTTAAAAGTTAATGTTAAAAAATTCAGCCGAATAGGAACGGCCCGAGCAGGCACCAGTCTAGTATCTTGGAATTCTGGAAAGACTAATAAGCACAGAAACAAATTCCCGAGTATTTACGTGATATAATGGGATCTAGAAAAACAAGCTCTTTAAAAGTTTAAGAACACAAACCTTTTGTAGCCCGGCATTTCGGAGCGATCTCTGCAGTTTTGCAGCCCGCGTTGTCGGTAGGTAAACTATAGGCACCGCCTCCCCGGACTCCAACTCAATGTCGAAGTCGTTAACTGCGTCACAAAACTTATAATCGAACTTTTTCTCCTTCTCCATTAGCTCAGCACTATCGCTTGTCTAAGCTTGAAAAACTTCCGAGATGTGATGGGGATTTACGTACAGATCGAGTTTACGTTCGTTATTGACCTCTTCTGGATAAGTTACGCTCACTGCACTGTGTTCACTGGTGTCTTTGACTGAAATTATTGGTTCTCCAGAGTGAGCACTCCAATTATTGGTTCTCCAGAGTGAGCACTCCAATTATTGGTTCTCCAGAGTGAGCACTCCAATTATTGGTTCTCCAGAGTGAGCACTCCAATTTACGCCGCTCGTGAAGCGTCCGCCCTCCATGCTTGTAGTATCAGTATTTATAGTTTAAAATGATTGTATTGAGTCATTAAACATGCACGAGTGGTTTTTAACGTATCCAATTATTACGGCAATCTGGACGATGGCGGAGCGGCGCGATATCATTTTAAAGTTTCATGTAAATGTTTTATATTGTGTTCGTTATATTAAACAGCCGTTTATTTATACATAAGTAATCATCGAATTTATACAATATATGTTTTAATGTGTATAAAACTAACTTTCATTATTTTTTATATCTTTTCTAAAGGCTCATTATAAAGATTGAAGTCAGCCTAATTTTTTATTTGTATGATAATATTATTATAGTTTATATACTAATTTATAGTATTCAAATATATGACATATTATATATCCTTGTATGTTTGTTGTTTATAACTGTAACGTTTTTCTGATAAGTACTGAAAATTTTCTGCAATAGCATTGGGCTTGTGCCATATAAAATATCCCACTTAGAGTCCGCGTCTCAATAAAGATGGCCGCTGTATATGTACTTTATATAGTATAAGAGGGCAAATGATCAGTCGGATCTTTCTTACGGCGACCGACGCCAATGAACACCCGCTTAATTACTATGCCGATTAGTTGCACTCCCCTCGCCCCCCCCCCAACAATGGGCCACCAGCTACTTAAAAATTGCACGAAACGCGACAAGGAAGATGCTACTCTACGCCGATATCATGTGAGCGAGATGCCTCCCGGGTCGTGATGGCCCAATTCTGCTGCGATGCAGCATGGCACAATGTAGCCTAAATTTTATTAACATAAATTATAATCATAGCTATTCATAGACAATAAGAATAGCATTTTTATCAAGGCCGCTATCATTTAGTATAAGCTACTTGTCGGGCGGGTATGAGTAATTACCGAGGGCCTCACACCCGACCCTCGTCAACTTCCTCAGCACCTGTCCACCGCCACGACTCAGTTGTTGACAGAAGTTTGAAGACCATGTACGGACATGACGTGTGCTTGTAAAATAGGCATAGAATTAAAATGGGTAAAAAATATCAAAATAGAAACATTTTTGGAACACTTGTAAAAATTTACCAATGTATTTGACATTTTGACGTTAAATCATCTGAATGGTTTGTGAAACATACAAGCTGTGTTATAATTAACACTACTAGCATATTACTGGCCTTCCGTCGTGGTGCATGGGTCTATTTCAACAAACCGCAAGGCATTGTACAAGTGACAATGCGAAAGCGGATGTAGGGGAAACACAACATCGACATAACATGATCAGATTGATCGGGTACGATCCAAATGTTAATACGGCCGGCTGGGTCATTGGTAATGGCGGTTGAACCGCGTGTCACCCCGGACGGGGATTAGGCCGGTACGACCGGGGAGGTACCTCTCGCTCACTTGATGCCGCTGTAAAGTGACGCCTACTGGGACACTGAGGAGACAATGTGAAGGCAATTCACCTGCATAACAATCATGCGAATGTCCATGGGCCTCGGTAGTCATCAAAAGGTTCGATTGCTCGTTGGCCCCCTTATGCTAGAAAAAAACATAGATATTATAAAGGTGCTATCAAGCGTCTTGTATTAAAAATGTAATTAGTGTGGAGGAAGCAACGGCGGAAGTATATCAGAATCTAGGATCGCCGTAGGAGATCTGCCGTGAAGTTTTGTTCTTTTCCAGGCGATACGGACAATTACATTGTTTTTAGGGCACTTTGGTTTTGCAGAAATTGCAGTATCTTACCATCGGCTAAGCCGTCTCGTAACACTATTGACAGAGTGGTCGTGTGTGCTTGTTTGACAGCGGCTGACTCTGCTCGCGGTAAGATTTTCCGACATCTCTCCCTGTGTCATGTCATTTTTGAGCACTTATTTTAAGGTTTCCTACAAGTGATTTGATTTGATCATTCCACCGCACCGAAATCCGAGCGACGCCTAAGATGTTTATTATCAAACGTTCACTGCGTTCTAAAACTACTGAAGTTATAATAACAAGGATTGGTTTCGCGAACGTAACGTATTTCGCATTTGCCTATGATTCGTCTCCAATTGGCGGCAGACGCAGGACGCTAATAACAGCGAAACCGCTAGGAGACGGTGTCATTGCACCCGATGCGAAATGATGCGTGCGGCTCTCACTAGAGCAATATGTCAGAGTTCATCGTTAGTCGAGACAGACTTAGAAAGGATAATTTTATACGACAAATGAAAATGGGGATACAAGGATAAACAATGGTGAAACCACTAGTTTTAAGGCGTGTTGAGTACTTTAAGACGTGAGGAAAATTGCCTGAATTCGTGACGCCGTTACCGACACCACGAGTACAGCCATTTCATGTAATATAAGAATATTTATTTTTGAACTACATTTGCATGTACTTCGCTTTAGCATGTGATGCTGATCAATAAATGGAGATTATTTTCGTAGTAACAGTACAATTGGCAATTTTTTTCAAGTTTTTACTTCTGTCGGCACTCACGGAGTGCCACTATGCTTTTTCCCATCGGATACTCCCTTGAGTGTCGATAGATACACTGCCTTTAAAATTGACCTTAAAACATTTTTTTAAGGAAAATCACATTTTTAATTTGCAAACTGTATCTAACGACTAACATTTATATCTCCGAAATACAAAACAACGTCCACCATGAATCCTGGAGTAATCTCATATTTAATATTGTTATAAAAATTCTCTAAATAATTTCCAAAACCCTCATCGAATGCATTTAATATAGTTACAGCTAATATGAATTAATTTAACGGTAGATTATTTGCATTTTCTCTGCGAAAAAAAGGCAGATTATTTCAAAACCATCGACATTTTAAGAGAAAGATATAATATAAAGATTAGCAGTACAAAAAAGGGAGGGTAATTTAAATATTACAAATATCTTTTTATTTATTTCTTGCCTTCACCAATAAATCTGCTACCGCAGTAAGCTCCACTTAAAATAATAAATGCGTCGGGATAAAGCCTTTCATCATCAACATCATCATTAGCAGCTCTTCCCATTCCACTGATAGATACAGGCCTCTTTCAATGAACACTAAGACGACCGATTCCCTGCGACTGTGCTAATGATGCATCCCGGGCCTACTATTTATTATACTGTACCTATTTATTATGGCAATATTCGCGTTCTTCTATATATCAATCAATTTATGTTAACAATTTATAAATGTTAGGAAAAATTATATGCGAATAAAAAACTGGCTAAGTGCGAGTCGGACCCGTGCTAATGGGAGATTAGAGCATTACAAATAATATAATTTGACTAACTTATAATTTCGGTCGCCAGCACCCATTTTGATTAATACGAACTACGCATATAAATTTGTAATGGTTTTCGTCACTGGTATAATTATAATTTTTCCATTTTCCTAGTTGTTGTTATAGTGACAAGAGAAATCTGTGAATATATGAACTGTCTACTTATTGCGAATTTGAGCTACGGTCTGGTTAGTGGTGACAGACAGAGGGGGTATTCACTTTGGATACAGAACCCTAACAATATGGCATTAGGCTTTTGTAAATGTGAGAGAGTATCGGAGGCTAACTACAAATATAAACATCCGCAAAACCAGAGATATAAGGTACATTAAGCATTGACGGCCGGCTGTCTCAGTCGGTAACGCAGAGTACCCGCGTGTTTCACCAGAGGCGTACGTTCGTAACCTGTATATATCTATTATATGTATTTCTATAATAAAAATCTTAAATATATTAAATTTATAAAAAATATGAAATATATTTCCGTCGTCTACTACCTGTAACGCAAGTCCCTGCGGTACTTCCCACAGGACTAGGCTAACGTGGTGTGATAAGTCCACAGATATTGTATTATATGTTAACACTGTTATCCACAATCTTTAGTGAGCCACACATACTCTCTCAAATCGCGCGACACACAACAGAGTAGCATCATTTCACGCCAATATTATGTAAGCAAGAGTCGCGCCCGCCAGAATCGATTATAACATAAGTAGAAAGACTCAACGTCTGTAGAATCAAATAGCCAATACTCGCACAAAGGTATAGCACAAAATGTTAACGTCAAAATTATGATCTAAAAATGATTACAGTAACGCAGTATATTTAACACATACAACTGCGTGCAAATATTATATTAATTACATAAATAATGAACGATAAACACAAGACTTGATACATAACGTAAGCGAATATAAGTACATAACGTGAAGCAAATATTATAAACATGTACGTTGGCTGTATCTTATAAATTCGCAACATTGTACAAATATAAATTGGCCCATCGTAGGTGAGGCGAAAAGGAGGACAACACATCTGCCTAGCAATAATTTGTATGTCTACGGGCGTCAGTAGCAATCAAGTTGTTCCCACTGTTCGTGTAACCCCCCATAACATTAAAAAATATATGTTATAGCTTTAAGAAAATTAAGCAGAAGCGGAAGCAAGTCATAAGCGCGGAATAAGACAATGAGGGAACAGGGAGTCCTGTTCTCTCATTCTCTTATTCTGGCGAGACTTCATTCCGACACGACCCGAGTAAAATCATCTACAAAACTGATGGTTGAACGTGCTTTCCGAGATACGGTGTACACCCTCAAGTTCACGAGGGACCAACATCAACTAGACCATGCGGCATTCAATCAATAAGTATTATTAATCGAAACGCGAACAACAAACACTTTTCACACTTTGATTTTTTGCACGTACGCAGAAAAGTAAAATTCAACACCGCATAAAATAGACAAGTTAGGTTTGTTAGTAAAAGGCCGGGCCCTCTCCAGGTGTAGCTCTATTAGTTTTACGTCTCTGTCCTTTTTACTACTCTCATATTAATTTAACTGAGTCTGTTTATGACTTCATTGTGTAAAATTAGATGATATGCAGATGTGTAACCGTTTATCTTGCCGTCTTGTCATCCTATTGTCTCGCGTCTGGATTTGGCTCCATTCTGTAACAGCAGTACTATCTAATTCAGGAGCTGACCACTACAGTAACATTACTAATAGGTATATGGACATGTTGTCGCGTTTTGTGCGGTATGTGCGAGATAAATTGGCACATTACAGGGCGATATTTCTTAATGCGTCTTTTTTTGTTAAGAGTTAGTGCCATGCTGCAATTGAGCCTGCACGACTGAGGAAGAACTTCCCAATCACATGATGTCCCCGCATGGCTACGTCGTCGCATTTATTGCGGTTTGTGAGTTTCCAATTGTCCATTAGAGGGGAGGAGGGAAGTATCACAACATGTCTGTATATAACCAACAATTATGTCGTCTGTTGACATCAAGAGTTTCGGACTGCTCCTTTGCTCTTCGTATTATAAAAAAACTGACAGCAAAAACCTCCCGTCATATGTCACGTGGGATTCAAACTTTAAAGTGGTCCTAGTTATTGAACAATTACAATTTGCAATTCACAACTAACCTTCGAGGGACTGCACGTAACATATAATTTCGCATTGTATTTAGATGTACTTGGATTTCGAACAATAGCATGAGTTTTGCCCAATTATAAAGCCCGTCACAGACGTAGCTATACCGACAGTATACTTGATCTGGCCGTAAATACTGTTACAATTAGAAATAAAAAACATTATATTTGTATATGGAATCTGTCATTTTTACACGATTGTTCATTGTGTTTACTCAATTTGGCGCAACTACATTGTAGTGATAAAGAGAAAATCGCTGAGATTTCATTACACGAAGTAGATGTGGAGGGATTATAATTTATGATAAGTTTTAGAGTACAGTTTATTCTAATCGCCATGATCATTTGGAGGCCCTAAAACAATCCATACGATTGGTAGTGAGGAATTTCCCCATGGAAAGAGTGCGTGAATCTGTTGATAACTGGCCTCAACATTTAAAGTACTGTACTGCCAATGACCACTTCGAAGCTTTTTTTTTTTGCGTATTAAACTAACACACTGTAAAAGTAGTAAATGCCATTCATCAAAAATTTAAAAAAAAAAATTTCTTTGTTACAACATTTATGGCAAGACTAGGTATATATTAATGTGAAACAGAGTGAAGCATATTATAAAATATTATCTTTTTAATTTTTCGAGTGACTGTACACGCACCTACAATATTTCTATGACGTCACCAAATGTCGACATTGTACCTCGACATATTTTGGCGTACTGACAAAAACATAAATACTAGGTATATTGAAGCATAACTCCCGTAGCTGTTATCTTGCTATACCATTTTATGTGTCTCGATATATTCACATTTATTACAGCTACGTCTGTGCCGAACTTAAAAGCCAGGACAATACCCATGTTTAGAATGTTTACAACAGTCTATGACAATGCCTTTATGGACGAAGTGTCAATTGTCTTAATGAGATTCGCTAAGAACCTATTGTTTCTTACCAAATGGTGTGCTGTTATTGAAATTTTGAAGTTTCAATTCATTTCACAGCTAGTGATCTGCCCCGGCGTCGCCTGTTTTTTTTTAAAGACATATTTTAATGTCTTTATGTACAATCTGACTCGGGCATGGCTCTATCCGAGGGTAACAACCGCATGAAATTCCGTGCAGTAGATTATGAGAACATCTATCACATACGGACAGCTTTTGGGGACTTTGTTATATATAAAATTTCGTCGTGGTTATTTTGGAACAGGGACTCAAAACATGTCACTTTTATAAGTGTCACACTAATGTATAATACGATTTTCTCTTCTCGGATATAATTATTTGTTACAGAATTATTCATGTAACACTTATAACGCTTGTTTGTACCCCTTTGTAGCTGTTTCTACAGTTTTATACGTATGAGTGGCTTATTGTCTCATTCGGATCATTTCATTCGCTATTCTTCGCACTTCTAAAAAACAGATACAAAGTGTTACACTTTATTTCCGTATCAATATAAAAACATAAATGAAAAGCAGTGTTCAAAAGGACTTTCATGTTTAAGTTGACGTTGCTAAAATTTTACACAAAATTATGATCTCTTTATACCTATTACCTAAGTATGCGTATCTAATATTATCTTCACGCAGAAAGGTAAAAGATAACGGATTACATGTATATACATAAGGCTGAAGAGTTTGTTAGTTTGTTTGTTTGAACGCCCTAACCTCAGGACTACTGGCCTCAATAGAAAAAATATTTTTGTGTAGAATAGTCCACTATCGAGGAAAACTATAGACTATATACGCTACCATTAATAGGACTTGAGGCACGCGGGTAAAACCACGGGGTGATGTTATACTCAATTTTACAAGCCTCTACCTCGTTCGTTTCATCCACACTGACATTCATACATCATCACACAATTCTGCCATGTATGGAGGACATGAAGTTCACTCTTTTCATTTTTGAATTATACTATTTAACCTGATGTTGAATGGTCTTCCTCATATTTGAATGACTTCCTCGTATTTTTATAGTTTTTTCTTTGGATTCCTTTGACATCTACTTATCTTCGTACGTTTCACATGTCCAATTTAGACAGAAATTATGTTTAGAATAATATATATTTTCATTAACTTACATTCTATTTTTATATTAAACAGGCACTACCAAAAGAGTATAATAGATATTCGATAGTTAGCTATTAACTACCACACGATTGCATAATATTACCTGTAACCGGAACATGTGAAACCGAAATACCTAATTTGTTCGACATATCTGTACCTGTGTTACTAATATGTGGATCATTTTAATAACAGCTTTTTTATTTTATTTCAAAATAAATAGTAATTGTAACTTGTATTATAGGATATTATAGATGGATAGATAGTCAATTGTAACTTGTATTATAGGATATTATAGATGGATAGATAGTCAATTGTAACTTGTATTATAGGATATTATAGATGGATAGATAGTCAATTGTAACTTGTAGTATAGGATATTATAGATGGATAGATAGTCAATTGTAACTTGTATTATAGGATATTATAGATGGATAGATAGTCAATTGTAACTTGTATTATAGGATTTTATAGATGGATAGATAGTCAATTAAACTCGCACCTTTAGAAATATTAACGAACTTAAGTACAAGATGAATGATACACAACCTTAATTATACATTTGAGTGAAAGAAACTTGTATGCAAATCTGGTTTATAAACTTTAAACAAATACAACTTCTCACTTGTACCAACTATAAAACAGTGTCCATGTACTTCGCAGTTTCGACGAACTTAAATATACGAGTGTAACTCTATTTATGCGTTTAATTTTATGGAATTTGTATGGAAATTTGTTACTAAATGCACGAAACGTCGGCGACGCACGCGCCGCACACGAGACTGAACAGTTCTAAATTTAAATGAAGTGGGTTTAATAACATCGCCGATATTTCCCATTTTCTTTTTCCCGGACGAATGAGTCAGTCATTCATGTATGTTAGAAAGGTCGCAGTGACGATAATCATATTTCACTTGGACATACTTTTCTAAATATTGTTTACGTCGAAGGCTAATCATTAGCCAACTGTAGGGCAAGAAAAAAGGAATTCGTATAAATACGATCCTAGCGACTAGTAATGACAATAATATCTAATATTAACATCGAAGATTACAAATTTTAACACATAATGGAACGTAAATTGTATGAGAAAAAAATAAATGCGAAAATTAAATACTAATTCAAATTATAATTATTAATATTATTTTGCATTACTTACATTAAATTTATTGATACTTAGTAACAAATAGTTAGCACTGCAAGGACTAAAAAAGCAAACTTCTAACATAATTTCATCATCATCAGCCGGACGACGTCCACTGCATGCAGTGGCTAACCGCCACCCTAACCAACTCTTCAGTCGACTGGGTAAGAGGTCGACCGACACTCCGTCTTCAATAACTATATTACTAATGTTATTTTACTTAATTTCAAAGTAACCCCACATCAGGAATCAGCTACGGACATTGCCGAATATTACTCCACCTCTAACGAGTCCGATCTAAATGCATCACAAATTATTGCAGTTATAAAGACCGAGACGCAGACGTCTAAGTTAAACATTTGTTGCAGTGAAACCGCGACCTTGCGTCAGACGCAGACTTGGTGCTTTGCCAACGTTCGCAGTTCGCACCCAATAAAAGCGGCACGCTCTTACTAAGAATTTATTTTAATTACCCGACGGTAAGGCTTCATTACGGTAATAAACTTATACGGTAATAGAACATTAAAGAATTTGAACAAGCTTATATAGACTTTGTTTATTAAATGATTTTTTTTATTTAGTAGTAAACGAGTGATTAAAACCAATTAATACACTCAGGATTATGCATTGCTCTCCTTCATCCCAATGGGCCACCGGAAATGAAATCGCATATGTAAGTGAGAGGTACCTCGTAGGTCGTACCGGATGAATTCGATGCAAGAAACCGACTAACTCTTTGATGGCCTTTGCCGTTGGGCTAAGACTATTCACGCAGTCGACCAATTCTCCACACTACGCGGTTATTCTTAGAAGCTTATTGATAATGTCAGTAAATTTCTATTCTGTATATTGATATCTGAATCTTGATGACCAATGATATTATCAACTATTTGTTTTCCCAGAAATTGTGAGAAATGATAATCGTCATTATCATCATCATCGGCCATGTATTTTCATTGACATGTTTTTCAAACACACAAACAAAATCATCGACACATAAGCGCAAGACTTAAACAACTCCTTCGATTTAAAATAATTTTTCATTGCCGAATAACTCATTAAACGGGGAAAGAATAAGTAAATTATCGCACGTTCATATACACATAATCATTTGAGTATATGTACATTTACTACATGTTACCAATTAAAATTAATTATTAATATAATATATTTATAATATAAAGTTATACATGCACGTAGTTTCGTTATCGGATAGATAACGGAATAAAATTTAACTGGTTATGCATAAATTCATGTCTATGACCCAAACTGGCACGCTTACCTACTCATGCGCCGGTTTTCTTTCTATGTAGGTGTGTAGGTTATGCATACTCTAAAAGGCACTGTGGAGGCTAGTATTTATGTCAAAGAGTACGTGTGTATCGAATTATTTACACCTACGCAGCAATGTTGTATAAATAACGTTTGTGCCAACTTCTACCCCAGCAATGAGTTGGCTTAATCCTTGTTACCAACTGGTTGTCTGGATGAGACCGCTACTTGGCGGTAAGACCGACATTTATGTACATTATTTTCTAGTACATATGTATTAAGGTTTAACTGTATATTATTCTGCTCTTTTTTTGATACAAACTAAAACATTTTCTATTTTATTTATTTAATGTATGAATCTATTAGGAAAAACTTAACGATTTGAAAAATATAGCCGTCACTAGAAACAAGTCAATATACATAATTTATTTTGATAAAGGAATATAGCGGATGGGATATTGAGTGCAAACACTGGTAACGTATCTGAATTTTGAGCCAATGTTTGTAGTGTGTGCTAACAAATCTGCTCGTAACCGCAGCGGCGCGTTTACCACGTCGGAGCTAAACCATTTATCCCGTGTACATTACTTTGTAATAAAGAAAATAAATTTTCAAATAATTTTATTTGAAATTTTCTTTTTTATTACACATATTTAGAAGAAGTTTTATAAACATTTTTTTTTTATTTATACCAACGCTTACACAAAAATCACAAAATAATTAAACTCCTAGAACTAGAAACCAAAAGAAAATTTTCCAATGAAACACTATTCTAACTTCTTGATTTTTGATTAAAATAAATAACTAAGGGTATAATTGGACTTATTTTAATTACTTTTAAATTATATTTGTTCGTGTTTCTACTTCTTGATTACATCGAACGAACGATCATGGGACTTTTGATGACTACCGACGCCTTAGACATTTGAATAAGGGTTAAGCATATGTGTTGCCCTCCGTTCTTCCACCTTTCTTCCCCTCGCGGTTTGACCAATATACTCACCCCAAAAACGCACCCTTGGAGTGAAATTTCGTAAAATTTGTCATTAATTTATGAATCCTGAAAGGAACCTACCTGCCCAATCTAAAGGTCTCTTAGGGAGTGACTAACTGTCGAGATGCTCTGATGTTTTGAAGTTCCGGGGCACCTCACCAAAGGTGCACTGGTGGCACTCCACAATCAAACTTAACAAATAATTGCTGCGTTATTCATAATAACAAAGCAAACTAATATTTCATGGAATTGCTGTACTAGAACTAACATAAGCCCTATGGCGATCTGAAAACAAAACTTATGTAAAGTACTCCCACAATTTGCTCCTGCATAATGATATTAAGACCCCTAAGACAACACCGTGTAACATAGAGGAAGGGTCCGCAATTATCAAAGGTGCTGTAATTCCCTCTAATGAAATCCCAGCTAAAGACATCTATATTATATCTGTTCGTATATTAAGGTCAATGACTTGGACTTCTTCGGACTATCGTCTCTTTTTAAAAGCATAAACGAGTACTTCGTTTTTTTATATCGGCGTTGCCATTCGTTTTTCAATCACTTCGAAAATATCAATTCTCCTCATTAACTTCAATTGTCAGTCACCTACTGTACTAGAAGTTTCAACTATGTTTTGGGTATAAAAAATATACATTCCGACGTTATACCTCCCACTGTTGTGCACTGGTATACCGTGGCTATAAGCACAAGGTTTTCAGGGATACACGGGGAGTCACTGATGATACGAGTATGAAGGCTTGACAATTGAATTCTACGATACCCATTCCTATTATCATCGGAGAATCACATATTTAGCGACGTATTTCGGGCTCAATCAAATGGGACACCATGTTCCAAATTATATCGCATGACCAGTAAAGCGGCAAGTCCTATCAAAATTACCGACCCCTTTCTGGTGATTGCGAAATAAGTGGCCCGTACAATTTCCATAGACTGTAGGCATTTAGTGAAATGGGAATTACATCAGTGTTCCGTTGCGTGTTCGTATCAAAAAGGCCAAATTACACCGAATTAGGTTCAGACAGTAGCATACAGAAATTAGGTCGACTTTGTAAACACTTTAAATTCCGTCTCGGCACGCAATCTGTGCACGCATCTGTTTAGCACGCTACTTAAATGCGCTTCATTTATGTATTCTTATATTTACTAAAATACCTTTTCGACACCCATGAACATCTAAATAATTACTGTGCCGATGCGTTCTCCTACTTTTTTTTTACTTCCCCCCTCCAATCGGCCACCGACTACTCACAAACCGCACTAAACGCGACACCGTAGATGTCATTTTACGGCGGGTATCAAATTAGCGAGAGGTACCTCCCCGGTCGTGACGACCCATTTCCGTTGCATTGTAGCATGCCAGACTTGAACCTACTAAGACCACACAGTGTTTCGTCTCAAAAGTCGGCGCCAAGGGCATAAAAGGAAAGGAGATCCATTATATAGTTTTTGCGTGAAATATTAACAAAAATACACACATACATCTACAAGTTAGTAGGAATTAGGATGGTCATCATCATCATTATCAGCCCTTATCGGTCCACTGCTGGACATAGGCCTCTTTCAATGAACGCCAAGATGACCCATCTCCTGCTACTCGCATCCATCCCGGACCGGGTACTGCACGGAAATCGTCTTCCCCGTTTATTTTCCTAAACGTGGCCTCCACTCCAGAATCTTTCTGGCCCATCTGCCATATATTCTTCTGATTTTGTGACCAGCCCATTGCCACTTCAGCGAGCTTGTTCTTCGCGTGCTATCGAATACTTTAATTCTCTGCCTTATTAGGATGGTAATGCAAGCATTAAACACGGAGGTATTTAAAAAATCGGTATATCTATTCCTTGAGGTACACAGGTGTACACATTAATAAAAGTCCACAAGCTTCAGAGGGTAGCTAACGGCTAGAATAGAACACGAAAGTAAATATTTTTGAAAATTGAGTAAATGATATACTAATTATTCTATATCAAATGTTTTTTGATAACAGTAAAACTTATATTATTTATTCAAGTAGCAACACAAATTTCCATCAACAAGTAACGATAGATTCCATCTATAGTTACTTGTAACAAACATAATTTCTTCTTTCTTCGACTGTGTTTTCCTAGTTTAATGTAAATTATATATTTTAAACTAGCAAAGGCTGTTTAATTAAGATAAGTAACAAACACATTAGGGCAAAATTGGAAGTTGGAAATAAAAAAAAATAATATATCTAATCTAAAAGAAGGTCCAACATGAAACGATAGTGAAATGAAATCTAGGGCTCTCATGTGGATTTAGTGTCTGGTGTACATCCGGCGGTTTAATCTAAATATACCAGGAGACGTATGATGCGCTGTAACGGTGAATATTTTACTTTTTTTTATATAGAATATATATCCAAACGAGAAAAAGGCTGACGCCTATGTACATCCACATAAATACTAAGCCGATGGGTTGCCCTCCTTCCCTTCCCCCAATGTGCCACCGGATACTCATAAACGAAAAGCGACACTGTCGTGGTGGCCAATTTCCGTTGCATATGAGGATGTTTTCAAAATCATGCTAATGAGTTAAGTGTCCAATTTATTTTTTAAGATTATCCAATATTTCGATGTTTAACCGACGCTCGTTGTCATCCGTATAATTGTTATGCACAAGTGTTCATTTCCTATTCGGCTCTAATGGGTGGAAAACCCCACGAAACGCGACAGTCACTATCGATTAGTGAGTGACATACATCCCCGGATGTACCTATGAAATTCGGCTATGTAGCACTTTTTACACGTTTAGTACTTTCATTTTTACACTTTTTGTATTTTTCTATTCACTTTTAGAACTAAACAATAAATACAACAAGATGATTTTTATATTTTTCTTTTTCTATCTTTAGGATGTGACTATCTAATACCACAAACATTCCAACGAAATGTTCCACCATACAGTGAAAATGGCCTTAAATTCTCGTATTTTAAACCAATCTGTCTAGTTCCTTACCAAGGTTGACGGTACGAAAATAGCAGTAGTCTGGTAATTTTCACGAATAGATTTGGAATTGTCTAAATGTATTCGAATAACGGTTCAGCCACACAGACTGATGAAAGTTAACTTCATTTTTAAAGACATATATATCTTTTGGTTACGATCGATATCTCAAACGATAACGTTATTGTCATGCAGTTGCGTTACCCTCATTTCCTCCTCCCCGCCTATGGGCCACCGGATATTCTCGCGAAACGCGGCAGCATAGCTTGACAGCTTTAAGGCGGTGTTATGTGAACGTGTGCAGGCCAAAAGCTGCTATGCCACATGGCACTACCTCTTCCAAACTTGCTGCTTCCGAATCTTTAAGATAATTTTGTACTTATTACCATTCAAGATATCCATAATATCCAAAGATTTGGCAAACTTATACAAACCCAAACGATAATAATATAATTTATAATTATAACTAGACGACCGTCCTGGCTTCACGCGGACAGTCATTTGTTCAGATTCAATGCAAATAAACAAACGAGCAAACAAACATTCAAATAGTTTCTCTTTATAATATTAGTATCTATATATAGGTCAATGTTGGGTGTTTCTATGTCAGGCAGAATTCGTAACGAAAGCAGAGAAATAAAGTATCCGATATTCACGCGACGAATGAGCTCGCTGAAGTGGCAATGGGCTGGTCACACACTAAGAAGAACAGATGGCAGATGGGCCAGTAAGGTTCTGGTGTGGAGGCCGCGTTTAGGAAAACGAAGTGTTGGTCGACCGTTCACCAGGTGGGAAGATGTTGTCCATGCTGTAGCCGGTCCGGAATGGATACGAGTAGCCGGAGATCGGTCGTCTTGGCCTTCATTGAAACACATAGGCCATGTCCAGCCGTGGACCGATAAGGACTGAAGATAATGCTGATGATAGGTCAAATTCCTAAGTGAAAGTAAATCAATAGTAATTTTTTATTCGCGCTACGATCATTCATCATACGAGAGTGGACATACTGAGCTTATAAAACTCACGCGGGCAAACGATACATATTTATGAACCCCTAAGCGTTCTGCAAACGATGGACCGGTCATTTGTCTGTCTGTTATATTATGTGCTAATAAATTATAAGGATATTGTGTCCTTGTTTTTATTGTCACGTTAATTAAGTAGGCGCTTAGCAGACGTTAAAACAGGCTTTTAACACGACTTTGAAGAATTAGAACTTGGATATGTGACTTTTGGATGGGAAGTAAACTCGAGGTGAAAATTTTGCTGCATTACAACGGAATAGAGAGGGCATGTTTTTCAAATGTTCTTGGTGGTTAAAAGAAATGTGTGTTCATTAATCTGGGTTTGGACGTCGGCCTACTATCAGGTGAGCGATATTTCCCCACATATGGTCCAAACCTCGTCGTGGCGGTGAGGTTTAGCCTGGGGTGAACGCAGGTGAAGCCAATTGAACCGAGGGGGATCTTTGCACCCCTCTTATAAGAAGAGGGGCTAAAGAACAGGAGGAAGAAGCGTTTTAGGTACCCCTCTTATAAGATGAGAATACCAAAGAGCAACAGGGGGACGCCTTTGCGAACGGGGTCTGCGATGAAGGAAACCTCACCCCTTTACACTGTCCCAAAGTCGGTGGGGTTGTCCTGTAGTGTGAGACAACCCCGTATGTGGAGGTGGAATTGGTCGTCTAGCCAGCAAGGTGCCCTGATGATTTGTTGTTCTAGACGGACCTCACCAAAGGCGGCATTGATGGCACTCGCGGTGGTTTTTGTGGGTATTCGGCACTATGACGTGCCGCCAGTCCCACACGTAGGACCAAGGCGCATAAATGCGTTTCCTCGCGTCAAAAAAAAAAGCAATAGCTAAAATTCATATTTATTTTTCGGCCCCGAATTTATGATGTGGAAGCGAAGAGAGATTCGAGTGTGTGATAGTCTGTCATAAGTTTAACATCAACGCAACGTCCAAGAAAGACCTAGGGTCAGTGAAGACGCGTAAATGCGTTTCCCGCGTAAACAAAAAAAAACCGCGCCATCGTTTTAACAACTCTTAACATGGCACTAGCCTAGCTTTTACTTTTCGCAGACACCATTTCTTTTTCTTCTGGTAAACAAAAAGCTTTATACACTGCATCAATCTTGAATATGATGATCGTACATTGAAACTATAGGATAATAATAGCAGCCAAACGTCAAAAAGTGGAACCCGCGTAGTTTCGTCATGTCCGTCTGTACGTCCGTATGTCTTAGATATATCTTTAATACGAGATTTTATGTAAAGGTTTGGACAAAACCAGTTTGGTAGTTTAAGAGACATGGGATTTTTTGTTGGCGGCTATGGAGCCCTTCATAGGCGATTCCGACTCACTTTTGGCCGGTTTTATCAAATGTTCTTTCTACACATTTTTTGTGACAACTCAAAAAATCGATTAATCAATGGAATTTTCAACCCAAAGTGGAATCATTGCACATCGGTTTTGTTTTGACATATACACTAATGAAGTAATGATACAGTAATTATACAGTAAACCAAATTTCTGCTACGTCTTTCTATTGTTTTATTGCATTTATAATGTAATACATACACACGTATATAGATATATATATGTGTGTATGTATTACATATATTACATATATATATATGTGTGCGATAAACGAGCAAATTTGAAATTTCAGATGGGTTCGGTATCTAATTCAATGGCCACAGCCGCGCATTACCGCACAAATGGAGCGTGGAGCGTACGCTAAAACGGTATCCAGACTCCACTGCTTTTAAGCACCTAATGCTAAATTCTCTGTGTAACATTCCTAGCTCATCCACACAGAATGTGTTCTGTTGAGTACCTACATAATTAACTAGATAAACTTATACAACATTGTGAACTTAATTGTATAAACTAATGGCTCGTATTTTATATACATTATATATAGCCGGACAACGTCCGCTCCTGGACACACTGGCTGGTACTGGCACTACTGGCTTCAAAAATCTTATTGATTTGTAAGGTTTACGCGAACGTTACACATACTAATAAAACTAGTTTAACGGATTTAATGGCGTTTTATTTGAGAATTTTACAATTCGTTCGGAAGCTTGCCAATGCCGTGTGAATTGTGAAAACTTATTGATGTATTAAGTTTACGCGGATGAGAGAGAGACGAACTTTTAGCATTCCATGGATTCACCGTGCGGGTGCCGGGTCCATCGTGTGGCAGAAGGAGTAAACCCCAGTAGCCCCGGGACTTGTGATTCCAGGTGTAGGTTTAAGCAAATTTCATAGGAGCCTGCTAATGCAGCTTTAGATACCCGTTCTAAGGTAGACCTTACTGCAGTTCTCGACAGGCCAAGGTTTTTTAGTAGGTTGTAGAGAGATTTTGCTGGTATACCTCTCGCTCCCACTTCCACCGCGTATAAATTAACCGTATAGTCATTTTTGTTAGTACATTTATTAGATATGTTTGTTTCCCACGGTACCATTAGTTCTATTAGGACGATATGTTTATTTTTTCGGCTGAAAAAGAATACATCTGGTCTAGATGACGAAACACCAACATCCTCTGGAATTTTACAGTGCTTTTCATACGTGTCTATCAAGATGATCCAATCCGGTGCAGGACCTAGGATTGAGAAGGGCTTATTACTCATAGAGTGTACAGATGAGCCTACTTTTACAAAGCGAATTTCTGTTCTGTTTGTAGTCAATCCTTTTTGTGAGACTTACAACTTCACGTATGATTTGTAGTACTCTATCATAGCGACGTGAGTAATGACCCTATCTAGAAGCACCTTACACCCAACCAATAAATGCCTGGCTGTACCTATTGCCTCACCAGAAGTATAGCAAGATTTTTTAGAAGTTTCTCCCCATCTTACTAAGTTACTCTGATCTGGGAGGGCCATTTGGAAGTCATTTAGGTAGAATTTCAGTAAGGCGGGTGACCAGTCATATAATAAGGTTTTATTATATCTCGATCTTGCCCTGACTTTCTCGAACCCAACCCGACTCTGTTTGCTTGAGCACCTGCCATAAATTGTTTGTGGAATTGAAGTCTTGAGTCAAGCTCCATGACACATTTAGCTTTGGGAAGTGATGTAAGTGCCTCACCTTGGGATTTTCCCAAAACATGCATTTTGGTAACTCTGAGGTGTTTGTAGAGTTCTGATGGTTTCTTTAACTTCATACCAAAACTATTGAGATCCCTAAATAGAGTCGAGGGATCAGCCGGATGAGCTAGTCCGAGCCATATCTTCAACATCTTTGTGACATTTGCATCTAACTTTGTCAGGAGGGTTTTACCTATGTCATACACAAGGAAAGGCCAAGTCAAGCGGGACGTC
The DNA here is from genome assembly GCA_017140195.1 of Eumaeus atala. Taxonomy (NCBI): domain Eukaryota; kingdom Metazoa; phylum Arthropoda; class Insecta; order Lepidoptera; family Lycaenidae; genus Eumaeus; species Eumaeus atala. Next base: position 19,024 of record JAFELO010000048.1, on the reverse strand, counting down.
AGATAGTTGTTGTATATCCAAACCTTTTTAATATTACTTAAGGGTTGTTCGTCTACCTTATCAAGGTCGTTCAGGAAATTATCAACAAGTGTCTCTAAAGATGGTGTGCGGCGTCCTTTGTAATCTATCTTTCTACCAATAAATTTGAAAGGCACTCCTTCAGCAACGGTGGTAACCTTCTGTTCCCTTATTGAGAGTTCCGGATCGTAAGAGGTATATTTAGTGTCTCGTCTACCCAGACACAGACTGAGGCATTTACTTGGTTTTGCCCTCAGTCCGTCAGTAAAAAAAATAAAAATAATTAAAATAAACCGTTATTTGTATTGTGAATTTGATTGTATTGTAAAATTTGGTCGCGAGCCGCATAAGTAAAAAAAAAAGAATTTGAATAAATGATATACTTTTTATGCTAATTCCCCTGGCTCATTGATGAAAATTAAATAAATCATGACCGTTTCCGACTAATTCATAATCAGGTTTACCTGTAGTCCTCATGGTGAGAAACTTTTCTGTAGTTGATACAGAAATATACCTATTTTCATAGTCGAACTGTTTTTATAGCATAAGGGGGCAAACGAGTAATCGGAGCCTTTTATGACCACCGACGACCATGGACATTCGCATGATTGTTACGCAGATGCGTAAGCAAACGAGATTCGAATCTCGTTTGCTTACAGGATTGTTTGGTGGAGGTAGTGCCATGCTGCATAGAAGGAGGTAGTGCAATACGGAACGTAATTGGGCCGGGGAAGTATGTCGCTCACTTGATATGGGCGTAAAGTGGCTGTCGGGTTTCGTGCAGTTTGTGAGTTGCCGATGGCCCATTTGGGGAGGGTGATCGGAGAACAACGCATCTGCGTAACAATCATGTGAATGTCCACGGGCGTCGGTAGACATCACAACGCTCGTTTGCCCCCTTTTGCTATTAAAAAAAAGAAAATCGCACGAAAATCCATTCAGTAGATTCGAAGAAAATCGATTATTTACAGACATGATCGATCGATTATTTACAGGCTTTTGGGGGACTTGTTTTATAATGTGTGTAATTTGATATACAATGTATTACAAATTTCGCTGAGACATAATTTATTTCTCTATTACAGTACGGAATATAAAATAATTTGTAAAGGTAGAAGACAGTCAGAAAATAAAGTAATGTTGATAAAGTGTTCCAGATTTAAGAAGCCACGTTAAATCTAAAAGACGTTGACACTTCAACTGAAACTATTATTTGCAATCGAATCACATATTATTTATTTTCTGTAGCTCACTTGACAGTATAATCTATATGTCGTAGACGTACTGCACAAATCGCGGTATAACATTACGGCCAGCTATTTTCAAAAACAGGGCCTCTTTGTTCTGAGGCCGGCAAACGATTTTCCGGATTGTCATTGCGAGACGTTCCTCAGTATGGCGGTCGACGTTTAGGCTCATTAAATCTCTTTATTTGAAGCAGTAATAGTGATCGATACCAGTATGAAATTAGACCGAGTGTTTTGTGCAAATAAAAAAATGACCTAACCAATTACCTATCTGGGCATATTATTCTTATACTATATACTACAATCGACGCCATTGTTAAAATTAGGAACTAATACGTGTCAAAAAAGGCGGATAATGATTCCCTTTATTTCAATAAGACTAGCTTTATTGAATATCGTATAACTCCGAATTCTTTCCGGCGCAATTTTACTTAGCCGTGTGCAATATGCCTAATCATTGACCTGCCACAATGCAAAATGGCTCTGTGTTTGAAAATGGCTAGCCGCAATGAAATACGACAATTTAGACTATCCGACTGCAACACATATGTTATACAAATGCGAAAGGTCACTCGGATCAGTTGTCATGGGGTTTATTAAAACGGGGAGCCGTTAGATGCAAGTGTCTCATGACCGTGGCCTATGTCCAGCAGTGGACGTCGTCCGGCTGATGATGACGATAATGATATAGATTTTAGCGGTCCGAAATGATATTATTTATTTCCAAGACGTGGAAGGATGTTTACCGATGTTAAATTCCAACAACCGTACAAGTGAATGAAAAAACGAGAAGAAAATCAAGACGGCATGGCAAACGTTTGCTGAGTCTAAGCTGGTATGAAAAAGTAGGTCTTGCCCTGCGGCATCCGTCAACGACAGCCTTAGTGTATAGTGTGTGCGGGCCCTATCGGGGTCACTCCGTCATGTTTACGTGTAGAATAATACTCGTGACCCAAACTATTTTTTTTACTTCCGTGCCCAAAGGGTAAAGCGAGACCCTATTACTAAGACTCCGCTGTCTGTCAGTACCTGTATGCCACGGAACGTGACAACAAGAATTAAATTCACAGATCATAATATATATCGGTAAATTAGATTGTTAGCGCATTAACAAGGAATACTAAAAAAATTAGTAAATTAATTATCCAAGGGGGTTGCCATACAACAAGCAATGTTTGCTGTTCTTTATAGATAACGTTACAGAACTCGCATTAATACGCTAACGAGGAGTCGGATGAATTTTTCAAATTTGTCATCAATACCTGGTGGTGATAGACTTTGTACACAAACCTGTAACACAAGCAATGTCGAAAAATATATGTTGTATGGGCCCAAAATTTTTAATAAATTGCCAAATAACCTGAAGGACATTAATGGAAAACTGTTTAAAGTAAAAAACAAAAAATATTAGCTGAAAAATGTTACATGATGATCTAAATGACAAGATCTAATGTTTTATTTTACTGTAACAGGTGAATATTAATTTTAAATCATTTTTTTTGGTTGACTTTAAATTAAATGTATTATTAATTATTTTGTGACAATTATTATATTAGATGTATATGGAAATGACATTGTTCAATGAGATTTGTTTATTTGCACACTAGCGATAGTATAACATGTTGTAACTTATGTTAATGTTCTTACAACAAGGTGTGCACACATTAATGTAAATAAAATATCTTTATCTTTGACTATTTGTGGACCCATTGGATAGAAGGAAGGAGGGCTGGATGAGGTAAATTTCAGGGTAATCCTCCCAGATGTTCCCGAGAAAAAAGTATTTACAGACGTACATACGAAGAGACAGACGACTGGACGTTTAAAAAGATACAAAGGAACGTACTAGCTCGTGTTGGTACGGAACCGATAGTGCACCGGTCCAACTAGTACTGGGACTTTCTTTAAGGACGTAGGTGCTCGCTGAGACAAGATTTTGCGAAATTCAACCACAAAGTTTGCATTGTTATGAGTGGAGTACGCGGGTGAACACGCGGGCGGGTTGTGGTACCATATTTAATATGGCACCATATGAAAACTGCATTAGTTCATCAATCATAACATAGGCTTAATTTGTTCCGTTTTACAACCATCAGTCTACTTTATATGTCGATTTTACCCTACATCAATCAGCAGGCCAATTAAAATCGAATACGATCGAAAATAGGTAAGCCATTAATCAGCGTGCGACAGGACATTTCGGAGAGATGTCGACGCATCTGCAAACTGTCAGCCCGGTTGGGTCTACTAAGGTTATTTGTGTTTATTATCAATCAATAAGTAAGAGGCAGTGTCATGCTGATAAGGAGGAGGTAGTGCCATGCGTGGTATATGACACTACATCCTCCAATACATCGGAACTGGGCCAGTACGACCGGGGAAGTAAATCTCGCTCACCTGATACCGACGTAAAGTGACAGTGTCGCTGTCGCGTTTGGTGAGGTTTATGAGTAACATGTAGCCCATTGGGGGGCGGGAGGATGATAAGAGGGCAACGCGTCTGCGTGACAGCCATGTGAATGTCCATGGGCGTCGGTAGTCATCAAAAGGTTACGATTGCTCGTTTGCGCCATTATGGTATGGTGAAAAAACTTACTACGCATAAATATTGTAAACGTAAGCCGTCTACTAATATCATAACTACCAGTGTGTATGTATGTATGTATTTATTTCATGCAAAAACTACAGCACATTAAAATCCACTCAGCAGTTTTTACGTGAAAGGGTAACCAACATGTATCTACACTTACAGCGTCGCGTTTGTAATACGAGTGCCATTCATGGGAAGTAGGATTTTTTTGCACACGACATAGTGCATATAAATATTATTGTATGTGACATAGCGCCACTATATCTAATATTTTTTGCACATGACATAGTGTTTTGCATTTTTGGAAACGGACTTCTGTGTATTTTGCTTTGTTTTCGAGGTTGCAGAACCGTGACAGACAAAAGTATGATACATATCTTTCTTTGATTGATCTTTTAACTTTGGGTGTGAGTAATCACTACCCAGGTGATATAAATGCTCGAATGTAATCCATACTAAATACCACTGGTATGAAATGAGCCCTTGTATTTTACGGTATACGGGGGCAAATGAGAAATTGGAGACTTTTCACGATTAACGACGATCATGAACATCTGCATAATAACTGTGCGGATGCGTTGCCCTCCTTACCTAAGCTCTCCCC
>JAFELO010000048.1:0-14548 GCA_017140195.1 Eumaeus atala | reverse complement strand
CCCTCTATGAGCTAAGTAAAGAAGTGTAAGCAAAATTACGAAGGCCAAATAACATAAATTGCAAAATTGATCAATCGCAAACATTTTATGTCCTATTCACGATGCTGACTTGCAAAGGCTAACGGGATGAGAGAAGCAAATTGTAATACCTCGCGAGAATATAAGACGAAGCAAATCCTTGAAGCCGACATTCGTTTAAAGATTATTCCAGATCAGTGGTAGACACGCGGCACTATGATATCACTGTCCAAAACAGCGAGGTCATAAATCTTCTCGAAACTTCGACACATAATAGACTTTGAGGAATTCTGAGGATTCGCGGCATTCCAAGTTCCCTTACATTAACATTGCATACTTTATAAAGGAATGCCTTATTGTACACAAAAGCCAAGGTCTAATAAATCAAGTAAGATAGAGACCTTCTTGGTCTAGTAATAAATGCTTAGTACTAGACTAGCTTAATATATAGTACTAGACTAAGTTTTAAAATTGGCTGTACAGTATATTCATAATTAATTATTTTAGTCTGGGTCCTATATATAAGGATCCAGCCTATCGCCGAGGTGACCCTGCTGCTGATAGATCGGGGTCACCTCATACTCAAGGTGGCTGGGGCCTTCAGTGATGTTTTTTGGGGGTATAGGCCAATAGGGTTCCGCGTCCTCACACTGGATCAAACTGCACATGGGTAGGGCGACACCCAGGATGTGCCGATGCGGCTTAAATGCTTTACTTACGTTAAATAGCTATACGATATACGTAGAATGTTCTGACTTAGCTACATGGCATTTCAGATTAGTAGTCGCCGTCAATCACATAATCAATCATCAATATAAACCGAATCATAACGTTTTGATGCCACGGTTTTCTTCAGCACATTGTATCCGAAATATTTTTTTAGGTCTATTTGATTCTTTTTGAATAAATAATAACTTAAGTGCGTACTTAAGTACTGGCATAGGTAAGTTTTATCGCATACCCTCAGTGCTACGCATACCGAACGCTGAGATGTCCTGGTCTACAAGTTCAGCGGCGTAACTGTCGGTACGATATACCTAAATATTGACCTTTACTTACCAATTCCTCAGGTGATCCCGGTTCCTTCATACCATTGCTCTTATCTGTGCTCCCCGCGTCTGCAAAAGAAATGAAAATGTTGTAGTAATTGAATATTCCATATTTTAATTCAGTCTTTTTAAAGTGTAGTGACAAAACTGGGGCGAACTTTGATAGATACTAGATTCGCTATCGCATACAACGTATTATATAATGGTATCTCCACTGTATAATATATAATTATACCTTTCCATTGTTTAACATATGTGTAGTGTCCTCCTAGAGGGTTTCGGCTTCTATGAGAGACTAGCCAACTGAGCAGAACATATTATAATGAACAAGTGAGAGACTCAAATGCACTCTCTACCACCTATTTCGATGGGACGTTAATCCGACACGATCGGAAAGAAATGCGCAGTACCAATGGCTCTCCGAGGCATGGGGATGTCTAATCGTCACTGCCAACTTCCCGACTTCAGACTGTTATTAGATATTAAAAAATCCCAGGAATTCTTTTGTTTTCCCCCGGTGCACGGACCGGTAACACCTATACGACGAGGTTCTTATATTTTATTGCGAGAACTAACTACTATAATTTGTGCTCACACGCCTCACAGTATGTCAGCACAAAAACGACTACTACGCATACGATGAAAATGTTTCAAAAAGTCTTTCAAAGATAACAAGTGGTACTAAGTGTCAAATATATCATTCTATCTATCTGTAGGGTTTTCAGCGCCAAGAAAATGTTGGAGCATCCGAGAATAAATCGAGTCCGCGTCTATAACAGAATTGAATTGCAATGAGCTCAAAGATGAAGTCTAATCTTTGTATGCAAACAGATATTATCACTCGCAAACACACAAAACGTTCGTGAAAACCGATCGGAAGAAAACCAATTAAAATTTCTTATTTGTTCAATCTATCAGACATTTTTTTACCATTACACAATTTGTAAGACGCACACAGTTTGCTGCATTGCAGCCAAAGTAGACTGGCAAGACCGTAGGTGCTTCTCGCTCACTTAATAATAAAAAAAGTACCTTCACGCCTATTATCCCCGAAGAGGTAGGCAGAGGTGTGCTAGTATATCTACAACTCGCAAGTCCAATAGATAAACTAGAACACCCACGATTTGCCAAGGTGTTGAGGTGGCAAGCCTAAGGCCACTTCGGGCACATTCCCATCCCGGACAATGTAATGTATGTTCAGAATAATCTGAAAAACATTTAATAATAGTTGCCCGAACTGGGGATCGAACCTAGGACCCCACGCGGCTAACGGGTCTTAACAGCCGCACCGTCACACCACAGAGGCAGGCGATGCTCACCTATTATTATTTATTTTATTATTTTTTTACTGAGGATTATGAGAGCACAGTAACGGAGACGAGTAGGGCTTATGCTTACGGCCTCCTACAGTCACTAAATCCGACTGCAAGTTTGCTCCCATGTACTATAAAAATGAGTAGATGTGGCTCGTCCATTCATATCAAAATAGGTCTTACAGTTTCTATATTCCTCAGAATTTCCTCAGAATATAAGTGGAAGTCCCAAATCACACCTAGAATCATCTAAAATATTCATTTTACATATTTGTTTCGTGTTTCAATAATCTACTAATATAACTAATATGTTAAGCTGCGTGTAAAATTTCGGTAGATTTCTAAAGATCGTTGGGGTAAATAAAATGTGATTCCTTAAATTTTATTTGAAATTTTAACTACAAAAAATATAATTACAGTTGAAACCAAAAATAATTAATTCTGAATAGACGCTATCCGGGGCCTCTCAAAAGCCCGGCATCACTTGAAAAAATCCTGTTTGAATCTATATATGAATGGCATTCAATTAACTGAAAATAAACCTCTGGTGGGCGTGTTATACGTTAATAAATGTCTGATTGGATCTGCGCTGCAATCAATGCCCCTTCAGGAGCAATGAATTGAAACAAATTAATAACATCGCTTCTTACTGACGTTTAACTCTTCTTCAATCGTCGCTAATATTTGAATAATTAATTAGAACTTTATAGATGGTAAAACTAAGACGACACACGCTTCAACACTGAACGAAATTAACTAAATTTTAATTTATGATAGTAACCATGTATTTAAACCTGATATTATTATTTATTTATTTTTGCTGTGAGGGGCCAAACGAGAAATTGAATGACTAAAGAATTCGCATATTTTTTATGCAAAAGTTGGCCTTCCCCATCTTGACTCTGATGGGCTACCGTAAACGCACAAACCAGTTTGCTTGCGGCCTATCTAGTGACCGAGAAGTATTTCCCCAGTATAGCCAGCCGCTATAACCAGTGCCATCTCTTGTTGTCGCCGTTATGCTATTTCTACATTGCAAATGAGACAGACCCTACATATATGGCACATAAAAAAGTTACCTACGACCTTCGATCAACCATACTACCTACTAGATACACAATTCACATTAGGAAAAAACAGTTTCTCGCTTTTTATTAATCAATCTTAGCCCAGGGTGACGTAAAAGTCGTCGAAGGGCAATACTTTTTACGTTAGAAGCTATTGCCTCTTAGGATCTAGGAGGCTTCAGCGACCTGGTTGTTTGGTGTCGCGTCTGATTCATAGTGACAGTGGAGTAGACGGGAGCACCAGACGGCGTTCGCGCCGAGTGATAACGGTACCATCATGGCATGGCGCTGATCCGAAACCTAATCTGCGATTGCCAACCCGTCTGCTCAGAGTGGCAATTAAGAGCTTACTTACTTGCCACGCTGAGCTTACTTACGTTTAATGGCCTACAACGGCAAAATTCGGCCCCTAGATACCGGTAATTCCACTGGTCCTGGGTCACGGTAGCGGCCACGGTAATGGTGGAACAAGGGGTGCTAAGAGTCTCCGGGACACGGAGCACTACCACCGATTTGACCTGTCTACGTATAACGGACGAACGCTTCGACTAGACAACCATTTAGTTGAGCTGGAGGTGGAACTGGGAAAAATCCGATGGCACGTTCGGGGGTTATGTGAAGTCCGAAGACAAGATAAAGACACCATAACTCTGCCATCAGCTCACCTATTCCACTTCAGGGAAGGCGACACTCCATCAAAAGGCGGCGTGGGATTCCTTGTGAATAACTTCCTTGTATGCAACATCGTCGAAATCTCTAGTGTGTTGTGTAGGGTGGCGTATCTCGTATTTAAACTCACTAAGAGGTACAGCCTCAAAGTGATAGTGTAGTCATATACAAGTATACGCACCAACCTCGACACATTCAGATGACGACGTGGAGGCAACATATGAGGATGTCGCAGAGGCCTTATATGACACCTGTAAGAACGATTTTAATGTAGTTAATGGCAAAATGGGAGTACGAAATGGTGTCGATTGGAACCACATGGATTCGGAAGTCGTAGTCGAAGGGGGCAAATGCTGGTAAACTTCCTCGAGAAAGAGGGCATTCCTAATGAACTCTTATTTTAAGAAGAGTCCCCCATAGGAAGTGGACGTGGCAGAGCCCCGATACTGTGACAAGGAACGAAATTGACTTTATTATGACAGACCGAAAGCATATATTTAGGGATGTCTCCGTGATTAAAACCGGAAGTGTTCACTGACTGGTTAGAGGCTCTCTGAATGTGGGCTTTCGACGCGAGCGTGTCCGTTTGGTACAGTCTAAATTCTAAATTCTAATTCTCCAACCTAAATTCCGGCGAAACCGAAAAAGTTCAACTGGAATTAAAAAACAGGTACGATGCCCTAGGGATGTCGGAAACTATAATGGCAATTGACGACGCCATGAGTAGCGTGATTAGTTGCATGCGGGACGTTAGTGGAGGATACTGTAAGTATACGAGCAGGAAAGCTAAACTCTCAGATGAGATGCTTGGACTTTTGAGGGAACGCAGAGCACACGAAGACGTTATGTCGGCCTACCTCGAGCTTCTTTTTGAGCAAATTCGCAAACTAATACGCCGTGACCTTCGCTGCTCAAATATGCAACGGGTTACCGAAGCGATTGAGCAGAATAGAGGATAGTACGTTTTTTGTGGAGAAACTTGGAAGAGTCATCTGATATAGGTTAGGACTGGTTCTGGGGTTACCGTTTCTTCGTTTCTTCTAAGCCTGAGATCTGAGATCGAAGCTTTCTATAGCAAGTTATATGCGTCGCACGCTCGTCATCCCCATACCCTGAAGAACGATCCGCGTGCAAGCCTGACACGACATTTGTCAGGCGATCATCCGAACGTCAGCTTGAGTGAGATTGGTCTAGCTCTTGAGCAGCTTAACATTGGAAACGCTCCGGGGAAGGACGGAATTACAGTGGAGCTTCTTAAGGCAGGAGGCGAACCTGTGTTACGAGGGCTATTTTTTTTTTATTTTGTCCTTCAGTGGGGCATACCTCCCAATGCATGACTTGGAAGTGTCGTTGTTTTGTTTTTCAAGAAAGGTGACAAATCACTTCTTCAAAATTGCAGACCAATTTTACTTCTTGGCCATATTTACGAGTTATCTCAGGAGTCTTGACGAATCGTCTCACCACAAAGCAAGACGAATTCCAGCCACTGGAGCAGGCAGGAATTCGTCAAGCTTTATGGTGGATTTCGCAGAGGATTTAGCACCATGTACCACATTTTCACCATAAGGCAAGTTGTACAAAAAACAAACGAGTACAATCAGCCACTGTGCCCTGCCTTTGTGAACTATGAAAAAACGTTTGACTCTGTCGAAACCTGGGTTGTTCTGGAATCTTTACAGCGATGTCCGTTCTAATTCCGGGATGTCAAATAATGCCAATCCATTGGCATCGAGGAATGCAACAGGAGGATGTCATTTCCCCGAAAAAAAAAATGCTTTGGAGGACGTCTTTAAGACTTTAAACTGGGCAGAATGCGGAATAAATATTAACGGCGAACACCTCTCACACCTTCGTTTCGCCGGCGATATCGTTGAGTTGGCCGAATCGTTGGAAAGTTTGCAGGAAATGTTGCACAGCCTAAATAAATCCTCCTGACGTATTGGCCTTAGGATGAATTTAGATAAGATGAAGTTGATGTTCAACGAACACGTTCTGGTTAACATCGATGGTTCTATTCTTGAAGTCGTAGACGAATACGTCTACCTTGGGCAATTATTACAATTACATATAACTTCGAGAACGAAGCCGATACAAGGATTCAGTTGCGTTGGGCAACATTAAGGAAGGAAAAGGCTCAACGAACACGTTCTCCCTAGACCGGTCAACGCCGATGGTGCTATTCTCGGATGGTGCAGTAGTTGCCCGAACTATTGCAAGTAGATTGCGTTCTCCCCGTGATGACCTACGGGGCCAAAACATGGCCTCTTAATTTAGGACTGGTCCGTAAGTTTGCGGTAGCTCAACGGGCTATTGAACGTGCTATGTTGGGTGTTTCTCTGTCCGACAGAATTCGTAAAGAAGTCATAAGGCAGACAACTAAGGTATCCGATACCAACCGAACAAATAAGCTCGCTGAAGTGGTAGAAGTACAAATAGCAGATGGTGCTGTAAGATTCTGGAGTGGAAGCCGCGTTTTGGAAAAAGAAGTGTTGGTCACCAGGTGGGAAGACGATCTCAGTGCAGTGGTCAACCCGAGATGGATGCGAGTAGCAGGAGATCCGTCGTCTTGGCGTTCATGAAAGAGGCCTATGTCTATCAGTGGACCGATCATGATGATGATGTGTACTTTATCTTACTATTCCTGATATTTACCTTATTGAGGGTTAAATATAATTATAAGAATGTTAATTTTTTTTTGTATTAAAGTTGTGACGTATTGTTTGCTTATTTTGATAAACAATTGTCAATCTAGTTGTTGCATGTTTTATCAAAGCCTTCGACAGTACGTAACAAATCAATGTCTTTTTATTTTAGGTGTTTTTGTTTCTAACCATCATTGAACCTTTTGTATATTATAGGGGGCAAACGACAACGGAGCCTTTTAATAACTACCGTCTTCTATGAACATTCGCATAGGCATATAATAGTTTTGCAAATGCATTGTCCCACTCCCTCCCTCTAACGGGCCACTTGGCTACACACAAACCCCTCAGCGAAGCTGTCACCTCACTCCATTATCATGTAGGCGAGAGGAACCTCCCCGGTCGTGTCAGCCCAATTCTGTTGCAACACATGTAACTACCTCTTACTAAACGTAAAGAAGCTTTACTTGAAATATGCCGAGTACGAAATTTAAAAGCCCACATTGTATTAAACCGTATGGGATAGCGCCGTATGTTCGGGCGCCTATTAAACGAGATTACAATCTCCACTTAATGGCCAGTACGGGTAATTCACGGTAATCAAGATACATATTACTTTCGATGTTGTGTGTAGTACACACAATCATCAATTCCTCCATTGGACAACATAGGCTCTTTACTGTGAAAACCAAGACGACCGACATTCAGTCGCATCTAATCCGGACCAGAGTATTGTGCTCAAATCATTTTTCCATTTGGTTGACGATTGATCAATATTTCGTGTATTCTATAACAAACTTCGAATTTTTAACGTCACATTTACAAAACTTTAGGTACTCTTACACATAACCTCAGGTGTTGTAACCTCCTACACAATAAAAGGAATACTCTAGTCTAGATCCATATGCATAACAATAGATTGTAGTTTTCCTACAAGCATTAAAGTGGTCTAGTAGATAGCAGCCTCTAACACAGCCGTGAGGTCCTGGGTTCGAGTCTTGCTTCGGAGTAAAGTTATTGGGATTTTTCAATTTCTTATAACAGTCGAAAGTCAGGAAGTTGGCAGGGTTGTGCTGACGGTCCTGCGCTATATTTCTCTTGGGTCGTGTCGGATTGCCGTCCCATCGGAATAGGATAATGAGGGAACAGGGAGTGCACTTGTGTCGGCGCACACACTTGTGTACTATAACACGTCCCGCGCAGTTGGGTAGTTTCTATTGAGAGACGTGGCCGAAATTCGGCTAGGACGACAATATTATTATTGAGGTAAGAAAGTTTGTAACTATATTTGTTAATCTTTCACACAAAAAGTACCGAACTGGTTTAGATGAAGTTTATTACAAACTAGCGATCCACCCCGGCGTCGCCCGTGAATAGCAAAGGCTAAATTATATACAACATCCCTCGGGAATCCGTGGGTGAAAACCGCATAAAAATCTGTTCGGTAGATTTTGAGGAAATCGATCACAAACAGACAAACTTTTGGGGACTTTCTTTTAAATATAAGAAGTAGCAGATTTATAAAGATCGCATTCGGATCGCAATGGTTGATAAGGCAATATTTTTACGGATGCAACCGCGTGAGTGAGCTAGTATATACCTTATTTTCCAAATTTCAAAGTACAGTTGATATTTAAATTTGTATACTTTGTAGCGACGGCAAATTGTTGACAGAACATCGTGAATACATACTAGATCACGTTTGGAACATAACTCAGCGGTCGGAGTTACGCTCTAAGTTTGCACTGAAATACTAAAACACGAAGCGGCTTTGCTGCATTTCGCAAAAACATATACTTTATGTTTATCATCATAAGTTCAGTATCAACTATAAATTTACTTACCTTTACACGAACATTATTGGAATCGCAAGCTAATATAATAAGACATTATTAAAATAAGACGGGTTAGACGGCATTTTACAAAATATCTCGTATTTACGTTTGGCTATAACGAAACATAACTCTTATAAGACGAGTGTAAAGTAACATCCCTTTGATAACACATCATAGTTAAAATCTATTCACGAGAATAGAATTGACTATGATAAATATAATATTTGACTTTAAACTATATTATCTTCCAAAGAAAGGTGTGCCTATTCTTAAATAATGTTTAGTACAGGCGTACTAAATAGTTTTTTTAGTAAAATAAGAGGCCTTTCCCAAATTACACCGCTTTGGAGACCGAAAAAACTGCTGCTGTTATGTGATTTGAGTAAGGCTGGTACGCCCATTTAGGCTGGAAAATTTCAATTATGATAGCCGAAGTGAGCTGGGCTGCACTACCGTGTAAATACCTCTCAAATAACACCCATGTGAAATGACAACTAAGTTTTCGCCTTTCGTGTGGTTTGCGAGTATCCAGTGGCCCGTTGTAGGGGACGAAGAATGAGTACCACTTATGCATGAGAATCGATGACTGCGATGCATAATTCCTTATCGGCCACGGCAAATGTAAAAGCAAACTTTTTAGGACGGGAACGTAGCTGCACGCTATGTCTATGTCAATAGACATCATAAGGTTTGGACTGATTTTTCCTCCTTTAACTATAAACAAAATATGCAATACCTATTCAATCTCTAAACGTATTTCCAATAAGTACCTAATACCTAATCAGTTTCTGAACTCTATACAAACCACGCGTTATAAACATGAATACAATTTCGGAACAACCAAATAAGCTTTGTATCGTCCGATATTGCACAATTCGTTGGCCAAAAGGCTCGTGATTAACTTTTCGAGCCATCAGCGTTGCCATTATAATGCAACAGCAATTTTCAACGAATTTCGAAATTAACTCCTAACACATAAAGTTCATTATCGCATTCCAGTTTCCGGTGAATTTTATCAGCGCAAGGACTACTGATACGGTGTAATAAGTCCCTTTATCTCAATTTTATGACCTTACCAAATTGGCACAATGTTCTATGAATTTCAAGCCCGCGGGAGATTAATTGAAATATATTTCAATACACGTCTACAATGTAATTCATTTAATGTTTAGAATTGAATGTCAATTAAATGGAAGCGTGAAGACTGTTGGTATGTATTGGAAAGCACACATTTTAGATAACGTATAAATCAAAAACTAACAAGCTCGAAAGGCATACGAATGGTTCCGTACCAAGGTGAACAAAAAACATTCGAAAGATATTATGTCTTGGTTATGATATCTGTGGACCTGATGTCGATGACTGCAAATCGGCACTCTGGTACCGTGCGCCAACGTAATGACATAACTGGGCGAGCGAAGGTACGTGAAAGGGGACTTTTTATAGCATAAGAGACAAACGAGCGGTTGGGCTACATGATAGTCGCCCACAGACAGACAACACCAGAGGTCTTTTAGAGATAAGTAGGCTCTTTTCTTGAAGGAACCTCCCCCTTCCCCTTTCACTCACCTTTCCTACATATTCCAATGTGGTTTGTAGATATTGTGACTGAGTTATATTGCATATGGCAATTTATATGTTTCCGCGTCTTACGAAACGGAGTCGTCCGTTTCTATACCGACGTAGTTTTGATAAAAGCCGAAGGCAATTTTCTTAGGTGCTGGACAATCTCAATCTTGTCATATGTCCACTGTTTTATTACTGCTTTCATTTGGGAATCGTGAAACATTTTTTATTGTACGCAAAATTCGAAAATGTATAAGAGAACAGAGATTTTCAAATATACATTTTACTTTCATCTAAAGGCCAGCTTAAGATTATTCCGTCATATTCTCCTTCAGTTACAATATAAAGTAAAAAACGATGGGTTTCGTTAGAAGCGACGATCTTGCGGTGAGAGGAAAGTACAGTCGTCTAAAATAACTTGAAACTATAAAGTTTAAACCAATAGGAGCATTATGTGGCTTACGTTGAACGCTCTCAGGCACTAAATTTGCCGCTCCACGGAGTTACCGCAAGGGTAACACCCGGTTACGTGCATCCACGCAAATTATATCACTTTAACGGTGATTCACGGTAAAAGAGGCCATAATGTGACGTATTACCGCGAATTTTCGATTAATTTATGCAGTTTTGCGGTACAGTCAACCGCAGATATATATTTTCGTAAACAACATTTTCGTATATTGAGTATCGATTGGTAGAATTAACAATTTCGCGTTATGTGTATGAGTAAGGCGTTTCACAACCAAAAACAAACAAACACTTTAGTAAGAGGTAGTGCCATGCTATACTGCAGCGGAATTGGTCTGGCACGCCCGGGGAACCTCTCGTTAATATGATACCAGCGGAAACTGACAGATCTGCTGTCGCGGTTCAAACGGTTTGTGAGTGGCCGGTGTCCCATTGGAGGGGAGGAAAAAAGGAAGACAACGCATTTGCATAACAGTTGCGCGGATGTTCGTTGGCGTCGGTATTATAAAAAATTAATGAAAAAATGAAAATGACAAATCGATTATTTCATAACTTTTTATGTTACTGCACACTAATAGTAAGAGCCCCTGCACTAGGTTGATGACCTGTATTACTGGGTACCCCTATTTAATAATAGCTCGTTTTTGCCCCTAAGATACAAAAAATAAACCTATAACTAGTGCTGAAAGAAGGGAAAATGAGTAAAATATAAAAGTGACAGTGAAATGCAAATTGCAATACTTTCCGGCGCAAATGCATTTAGATAAGTGGAGAAAGATAAGATTTTTTTTGTTAACTTCCAACCTGGCATCAAAGCGATGGCAGTCCCCAGTAGCTACAACGTTAATGACTGCATTTCAAATGCTAAATTAACTTCCCTCAAAGGATACCGTTTCTCTTTTAATATTCTATTTAATTTTATTCTTTCTACTTTCATATTTTTTAAAGAAAGAACTTTAGTAAGTACAAAATGAGAAAGGAGAAATGTTTTTGAGGTGGTTTTTTTATGATATAAGGGAACAATCGGAGCCTATTGATGTTGCCCTCCTTTCCTGCCTGAGCCTCCTTTCCTGTGGAGGAGACCTCCAATGGGCTACATTTAGGTCGGCGTGATTGGCTATTCTGTCTCGTCTTGTGCGATGTTTGCGAGTGTGGTGGTCCATTAAGGGCTTATAAACTTACTGAATAGCTTCTGCGATGCATCTTGCTGCGTGTGCTAATGTTTATGGGTGTCATAAATGCTCCTACATCCAATAAAAATGAAACACAAAGAAAAAAAATCCCAATCGGCGTGACAATGTTTCGCTTGATACGCAAGCAAATATGACCCTACATTTTACAGCTACAATAATGTAGGAGTAGCTACGAGACATATATTATCCGGGGCGTGCACTATCCAATAAATCATTGCAGGCAAGACGTACGCTCTGTGTGGGAGTCGAGCACGCCGGTCTTCTTCCACGTGGATACATAATTTTGTTTGGCCTCCAATACATCACAATTGACCACCCACAGACGCAGAGGTACTGGACATTAGATGGATTTGATTAGTAATCTATTGTCATACCGTTAATCAAAAATAAAATTATTGTTTAGGAATAACCACAAGTTTATCTAATAATGGACAGCTAAAATATTAGGTGTGGCCATTACATGATGTTTGGCCATCATCGGCTTCTATCAACTACTGGTCCACTGCTAGTTTTTTTTATTGCACACAAATCCATGATACTAGCATTTAATTTTAAATCTTAATGATACTCAAACTGTTGTCCCATCTACACCAAAGTCGACCAAAATTCCGTCGTACGTGGCCACTCTTTCAGAATATTATTGCATCACCATATTTACGTACTGTTATGTCCAGAGGTCGGAGGCTTTAATGCTGAATACGCCTGATTATGGCCCATCAGCATTACACTCTCGGAACCTGAGCATTACTCTTATCCCGGCAGCTCAGTCTCTATCCATACATCAGACCTGACTGTCGCGTATAATTTCTATATCCATTTGTAATAAGTTAATTATAATATTTTACTATTTGTTCCTAGCAGTAATAAAATTTATTTTTTAAAAAGACTTTCCATTAAATCCATCTAACATTTGGTGGCAGCGGTGGGATCGGAAAATCCCCAATGCCGCGGAAAAACTGCTATAGACCACGCACATTTTACCAAAACTGTGAAAATCCGTGAACTTCAAGAAAGAAGAAGAAGAAAAGGTGTAGTTAAGACTCGACGATTGAGAAAATTCAAAACCTATGAACATTAAGCATACAACGTAGATAACACTATCGACGTGGACATTATCCAGTTCATCTTCACCATCCTGCTACTGACAGCTTGGCTCTTGCCAGGGTATTCATCAACCAACCAATCTGCCACTAAAAGCAGAACAGTACTCTACGACCAGCTACTCGAAGCCAGCTACCGCATCCATCATAAAAAATAGGCAGCAACCTTCACATCGTGTCCTGAGAAACTCGAAACCGGCATGCGAAGAGTCATCGCCGTGCTTATCTGCGGACTGTGAGTCCTTAGTCATTGTTATAAATCAAGGTTGTACAACACATTGTTTTAATTTTAATATTTTATTCTATATCGATGTCGAAATCAGAAAAATTACAATTAGATATTCAAATGTCGGATAGCTCTAAACCACCGACTCCAGTTCCTGCACCTGCACCTACTCGTGCGGCAAAGTCGTCGCCCTTAGTGGTCGAAATGGACCTTAACACATTGTTTAAATTTATTAAACCCTTCGATGGAAGTAGGGATACCCTTAATTCATTTTTAGTTAATTGTAATAACGCCTATGAGCTTGCCAGTGAGATACAGAAACCTATTCTATTTAAATACATAATTATTCAACTGAGCGGTAAAGCGGAAGTAGCCTGCTCAATCAAAGAATTCCCGAGCTGGGACCAGTTAAAAGACTTTCTAAAGAACCAATTCAGTAACCGCAAACACTATGCCCACTTACTCACAGAATTACAGGAGAGTAAACAAGGGGCATTAGACAGTGTAAGCCAATTTGCTCTTCGAGTTGAAACATTGTTATCACAACTGTTAGTAGAGGTGTCAACATCCACATCTAAAGCTACGGAATTGCCTGGCCGCGCGGCGGCTATGGATGACTTTGCTCTCCATCATTTTCTCATGGGACTGTATCCTAGAATATCAAATATTGTGAGATGTAGGTCACCAAAGAACCTAAATGAGGCTATTAACTTGGCCATATCGGAAGAACGTATTCAGCAGACTTTATATAAGAAAGCGCCAAACGAAACCAAGCCCAATAATTCTATCAGAAATAATAATTATAACAGACCGGGTCCCTCTCGAACTAGCATAAATCCGAGATTTTATACCAACACATCTACTCACAATTCAAGGCCATCTAATTCGCAAATGTCACAATTCTGTAGATACTGTAAAATGCCGGGCCATGATATTTTAAACTGTAAAAAACGAGAGTATAATAATAATAGATTTAAGATATCACAACCCACACAATTTAATTTTCCGACTAGACATCCTGCGAGGGTGAACTATTTAACAGATACTCTCGAAAAAGATTATGAGCAGCAAGATGAAACAGACATTGCTGTAGATGATGACAACAATGATGATTTAAAAGCTTAGATGTCCCGTATAGGTATCGCACGGGGCAAGTTCCTCTCGCTCAAGACGATACCATCGTTATCGCTAGTAGGACCACACCACAGGGTAACCAGCCCCAAAAGGGAGGTCTTATCTCGCGTAATATTAGGACCACACCACAGGGTAACCAGCCCCAAAAGGGAGGTCTCATCTCGCCTAACATCAAGACCACACCGCAGGGTAAACCAGCCCCAAAAGGGAGGTCTAATCTCTCATAACATTAGGACCACACCACAGGGTAACCAGCCCCAAAAGGGAG
>JAFELO010000047.1:190670-215392 GCA_017140195.1 Eumaeus atala | reverse complement strand
TATAAACACACACACAATAAGTCTATAATATATACAAACTGAATCATAGAATATACTTACACCATACGTGTTCGCTTCATCAATTTTGCATGAGGTACTCCAAGATACATAAAGAATTCATTCGTTCGGCTATTAGTTCCCTAATAAGGCCATTTGCAGTTCTAACTGGGTCCGTAGATGTTGTTCCCTTCACAAATTCCGTTATATATAATAGAAGTAAAAATAGCATTATATCACCACGCACGAGACGATTTAGTTATTATCAAATGCTGTTAGCTTGTTAGTTGCAATCTAACTGATGTTATGTCGAGTAAAAGGTATGTTTTGTATCGAAACACTTTAAATTTTTGCAACCTTAGACCACGTTCATAATCACTACTAATAGTGATTCAATTGATTACTTAGGAGACCTTCCACTGAGAAATCACTTCACCGAACACACCACAGAGTGTATCTGTGCATTTGTAAAGAAGTAGGGCTACGTTGTAACCTGTAATGTATATAAAAATAGAGGTAGCGCTTCAGGAAAAACATTTCGCTTGAAAGCTTTCAAGTTACTACACAAGTTCCTGAAACACGACTAAGAAACTAATAACGAATTAAAGTGGAATTATTTTAACATGGTCATGCCCATTTTCTTCTGCACCACAAAGTATGCTATATTTATAGAGCCAATCTAGAGATTGACACTTTACCCAACCCAATAATTAAGTTATAAAAGGTAACTAAGAAAGGTTTGTTAAAAATGTCAATATGTACATGTTTATTAAAGCGGAATAAAATTAAATCACTTTAGACGCCCTTTCTAATTTATTCCGGGATCACCTTTGTATTGAATCCACTATTATTTTGGCACTAGCTCTTCCGCCAGCCATTTTTCCGTCCTAACTCTTAACTACTACTAATATTGTAAAATTTGATTTTGTATAATTAAAAAAAGTAATTATTCCAACGAACACAACAATAGTTTTTTATTTGTGTTTCAAGATACCCGAAATTCTTAGTATCAATCAATCAATTTCTAGCACGAGTAGTTCTGTAGTCTCATACAACTGATAGTTGAGACATATTAAGGCGCCTTAAGGTGTGACACTAGAAAAAGAAAAACTTTACATTTTCAAAATAAAAAGATACATACAGTGGACAGACACAGAAGGAGTACCAACTTTTACAAGGGAAGTAAAACCATAATGTGTTTTGTAAAAACCAGCTTGTAATAGAACCAAATGTGGTCCACAATGCTGTAAGTAATAAATATAAAGCAAATGTAGCTGTTATGTACTGCCTCTTTTGTAAGCCACTGAACAAAATCACAGAGTAATCAAAAATGGGTATCTACAAATTTACCTAACTGTCTTTGAAGTTATTGCTATGTGGATATCTAAACCGTGCGGCCGCTAGTCGCCCGTACATCGGACGTGCCCGTGTTCTTTGACCTTTAACCATTACACGTTTTTATCGGTATCATGCGGTGCATATTTTTCTAACAATAATGACACTGTTTCCGGAAAAATCTTATGTAACATATGTGCAAATCTTATCTTTTACAATTCACGTTGTTGTTTATATAAGAAGGGGCGGAGTATAAATCTATGGCGCTTGATGTTTGGATCCACAAAAAATTGCTATGCAATGACTTTCATCTACTCCATATTATCAGTTTCAGTTCAGTTTTTTTGAATTCATAATTTTCCACACAACTTTCATGGTTTTTCTTATTTCATGATCTTCTAACAATATCAAAAGCAAAAAAAAATAAACTAATCCGTTCAGTTGTTCACGCGTGATGTTTAAAGGGAAATAGATATAAATGTATAGTATATTTCAACTTATTGGTAATATTTTTATAGCTTTCGCATTTCATAATTATTATAGAATATTCATAGGATTTATAAAATTTAAAATAACACACAACTTACAAAAAATATAAACAAAACCTTCACTAAAATTTCAATAAATACATTGCTATACTACAAAGTGGAATGAGTATGAATGACGAAGAAAATCTTGGCGCGTCTGAGGGCGCTCCATACTTGATATTTGCCAGTAAATTGTCTTGATTAGCTGCGTAAAAGAGATCCCAGAAACTAGACCGTGAGTAGAATGGACGTGACCCCACACTCATTAGGTCAGAACCGATTTCCAAGTGCGATATCACGTCTCTGTTAGCGGGTACCCATATCACAGGAAGTAAGGCTGACGTTGTGGGCGTAGGATTTCTAAAAAAAAAAAAACAATGGATTATTACTTAATATAAAATAAGAGCCATTTTTCAGAAATCTAAGACACAAAAAGGGTTGGTGTTAGTCATCATCCATTTTCGTGTCTTTGATCCAAGACGCTAATGTGCAGTTTGGAAATCTTCCTTTTATGTAAAATCTAGGAGCTCCTATGTAATCGGATAATGGGGCCAGGTGTAACATTTTCTTGCTAAAGTTAACAAATTAGATTATTTACAAGTTATGCTTTAAATAATTACTTCATATTATTTTTCGCTTATATGTATGTATTTACCCGTATTTGACAAAATTTGCCCACATTGTAGTCATCCTATCTATCGTAAGTTGATCTTCCGGTGTAGGTGTTTCTGGAAAAAGCGCCATGTCAAATAAATAGCCTATCTCATCGGCATGAACGGCACCATCTATTGTAATATTATTTCTGCTTTTGACAAAGTTTCTCTCACCACTGTAGGAGAACATGTACTGGAAAACTGACCATCCACTCTCCACGTATCTAACAATGCTCCTTTGAATAGGATAGTTGAAGAAAAAATCGGATAAAAATCGACCAACACCGAAAAATAATTCTATTTGGTTAATCACTCCATCGCCAATATAAAATCTTTGCACCTTACTTATCATATCTCCCAAATTTTCGATATTAAATTCACTCATTATAACGTTTGAAAACAACTTTTCGTCAATATCTAATGTCAGTAGTTCGTCGCTATTATAACCTGCTATAATTCTAATATTATTCACGCCAGATAAGGTTTTATGTTCAGGATGCATATCAAGAAAACGGTCGACATTGTTGAACTCCTTCTCTACACAAGGTCCAAAACTAATTTGAAGCTCGAGTGTTGATGCTATCACTAAATCTGTATGTGTGTTGGCTAAAAAAGATATTGCTTCTTGTAAGTCATTAGTAGTGTAGCCTAAATGCTCTGCAATTTTAAAAGGTGCAGTATCGTCTGAAGATATTACTGTTGTTGGAATTAATGCTGACCCACTTTGTAAAATTGCTTGATTGTAGTATTTATGTAGTTCAGTCACCAAGTGGAAATCAACTGACATTGCTCCAGCGCTATTGCCGCATATTGTAATTTTACTAGCGTCACCCCCGAACGACTCGATATTTTCATATACCCACTTCAAAGCTAAATGTTGATCTTTTAATCCTTGGTTGCCGGGAATGTCTTCTGTATCTAAACACATGAATCCATATGGCCCGAGCCTATAATTAAGTACCACTAATATAATGTCATGGTTCATTAAAAACTTTGGTCCATATAAGTGCATTCTAGAAAATCCTAAAACAAAACCCCCTCCATACACATAAACTAATACTGGTAATTTTGTATCAAGTGTAGTTGTGTTTGGTACATAAATGTTAAGGTGAAGGCAATCCAATGTCCCAACTGTTGTATGGTTGAACTCTTCTTGTTGAGGACATACTCCGGAGTCATCAATTGCATCAAATATACCATCAAAGATTGGATGTGGAACAGATGCCTGAAAAATAATTACTAATTGTTACTCAAGCTTGAATATTTAATGTCAAATGCACTAGTAGCATATTGTTGTAAAAGTGAACAATGGACGTAGGCCATAAATATAACTGTACAAATTTCAATAAACACTCGCACAGGAGATCACTACACAGTAAAATTTGTTTACAATTGTTTTCCATTTCAAAAAGCTATTAATTTTGTTCAAACAGTGTTGATACACCTAGCCGGGTGGGGAGTAACATAGATTAAATATAAAAATGAAAAATCCATGTTGTAGAATTCATTTCGTATAACTTTGGAATTTGATTAATATTTTTATAACTCGAGGAAATAGCTAAGCCGACTCTGTTGGACTTAAATTTCTTTAATGGGAGACGTTCATTGACGCCAATGCACATTAGAAACCTTAAAATATTTTTGCACCGATATAACTATTGATGGTTCACTTACCCCAAACGGATTTGCCTTGTTAACTTTTCCATAAGGTATTCCTAGGTACATTGAGTAAGCACCGTCCTCGGCAAAGGTCCCTCTTACAAGGCCCTGTGCAGTACTAACTGGGTTCGTAAATATAGTACCCTGCGCATATGATATTATTGATAGTAAAATTAGCAACATTATTTAACGAACGAACCTCCCTAAGAGGCTTATAGAAGTAGCGGCAAATTTCGTTGCTCATTAACCTCACGTTAATAAAAGATATTCTCATGGTAACATGATAAATTTTGTAAACCTACGTTCATGTTTACTGTTTACTATGATTCAATTGATCTGTTGATTTTTTTATACTTAAGTGAATCTTGATGACTTGTGACTAAAACACCAGTATTATTGTTATTGAGATGAGTTGCCAACGTCTCGTCTCTTCCAATAGCTCCCACACAGCAAGAGGAGTCCTCCAGATACTATGTAACATTTCGGTTTCAAAGCACAAATGGCATAACATATTGCTAGATAAGGTTGCATATTTTATTATTATTAATAATATTTTCGGACCTGAAATTATGCTGTGGTATCGAAGAGAAGCCCAATACAGCTTCATCGGATTGCGATTTTATTATTTCAGCAACATCATTAGTATTACAGCCACAAAATAGTATTTTTGGCTGTAATACTCTATAAAATATTGAGTATAAAATGGTCGTATTCACTGTGTGCGCGACGGGAGTGTCCTCCCCAGTGGCCACATCTATTTAGGACTTTGAATCATTGAATTGCTGGAAAAGCGTTTGCATAAACTGTTATTCCGATTATTATATTTCCCACACACCACGTACTTGTATCGGTATCACGAGTTTGATCCTGCTATCAATATGTGGCAATTTTACAATGCGTCCAGCAAAGGACTAATGTCAGCCGAAGAGGGAGAGAGTGATAGCAGTTTGACAAATGACAGATCGAGGCTAGTTCACATGTCTGTCACATCGCGCGCTGTGTTCGATTTGACGTCCCCCAAAACTTTTTTACTTTGTACATAGCAAATATGTCAAAAAATAATAGCAACATATATGAAAGTCTGATTTTGACGGCCGGCTGGCTCAGTTGGTAACATGGCGGTTATTCCGCGTGTTAAGCCAGAGGTCGCGGGTTCAAATCCCGCTTAAATCAGGGAAATTTATATATGTATTATATGTGTTTCTAAAATAAAATTCTTAAACAAATAACATTTCTTAAATTTACAAAAGATATTAAATATACTTCCGTACCTGTAACACAAGTCCATACGGTACTTAGCACAGGGCTAGACTGACGTGGTGTGATAAGTCCGCAGATATTATTATTATTTAACGTCAATTACATTATTTCAAGGTTCCGAATGTGTAGAAAAAGATCTCAATGAGTTTCGTAGTTGTTTTATTTAATTTGTAATCGAGACATTGCACGTTAATATTCTCGTATTATGACTGTACCCTTATGACATTATCAAATGCTTGAATTGCACTACAGCAGATATAATTCGATCGTAATATTAATTTTATCTGATAAAATAATTTTAAATAAATCCCACTATCGTAACATAATTATAAATGTAACAGGTTGTATATGTGTTTGTCATTATTTCATTCAAAAACTATTGAACGGATTTGGATCTAATTTAGGACGGACATAGATTGCAATCTGCAATAACATAAGTAGGTGAATGTACACGGGAATGAAACTGTGGGGCGTTTAGACGTTAAATTACTCGGAACTGGTAACCGTTTTGCAACTAATTTCAGTAGGTACCAGATAGAGCATACGTTTTTGTTGCATTTGTGATATATAATTTTAAAAAATATATTACTTATCAAGGGAAAGGTTTTTTTGGAACTCATGTTTTTGAGATTTTGTGGGAGTACTGAATTTCAGAATGAAATTATGAATAATTCGTAGTCGTAGTCGTTCGTCGTCGTAATCATTGATTCGTAGATACATAGTACGCATAAAAAAATTTATGAAGTCTAACATAACAGCGTCGTAAAGTGACATCTTTGGTGACGCGTTTCGTGCGGCTTATGAGTAACAACGCATCGGCATAATAAAGCAAGTCGGTAGTCGTAAAAAGGCTTGATAGCTAGTATGCCCCGCCTATTTAATAAAAAGAAACGAACAGGTACGTTGTGACTACCGCCTCATTTGCAAGACTAGGAGTTTTAGAAAATACATTTAAATTTGGGTTAATATATTTTCAAACTGAATTAATTTAAGACAATGATTTATGACAATTATCAATTTCTTTACGATTTCGGACCCGCCACAACAGTACATAGTACGTCGAAATACTTCTGCTAACATTTCTTAAACATTTATATTTATATCCTTATAAGCAGGTACTTTTATCTGATTCGTTCTCAGATATATTGAATTACTTCTCAATCCAACAAGAGAAGAGAATCTGGGAACTTGTCAGTCGTTATAGTTCGAAAAAAATGTAACATTTAATTGCGTCTCGCTCCGGCCTACGCCTTAGAATGTAATGAGACCCAGTCGGGTTCATCAGACAAATAAATTTGGCGAACCATTCGTTACCTAAAATTTTTCGTAAAAAGAAACATTGTATAGTTGTAATTCTTTTTTTGAGAGAATCGGGTAAGTTGTAACGGGATAGTATCTGACATTTGCATCTGATATTCATCGTCTCATCTCACTGATCTGACGGTGGAAGGTACAGTCCTTAAAGATTAGGAAAATAGCTAATATTCACCCTTAGAATAAAGCTAATAGAATGTTCCCCTAAAGTTTAAAAATATCAACACGCATATATATGTATTTCTTATATATTCTACTATTATAGGCATATGTAGACTGCTAATTGTATTCTTTCATACTCATATCGTTTATATAACTGCAATATGCATTAAAATTTGTAATAAAAATGTGCTAAGTACTCTAGTTCTGTTGTTTATTTTAAATTTGCAGTGGGGTAGTATTTGCATAGTACCACGTAGCGGTAAACACTGTAGGTCGCGGGATATAAGGTGAACCATTCATTCTGTACGAGAAAATCATTTAATAATTATCTTAAGAAAAATCTTTGAATGTGCAGTATTATTTACGGTCTCCGAGGGGGTGAGGCATGAGGCGATAAGCAGCGCTTAATCATAGTAACTTCTATTCCTTTTTTTTTCCTAGACCTACTACTGGTTGGTGGAAACTCACACACCGTTTACGGATACGAGAACGGGTTCGAATCCTTAAGTTGTGAGCTTAGATTTGGTAGAAAGATAACATAACGCGATTTTAAAGAGCTCTTAAATAATAAATAAATCATGAATACAGCTTTTTGCTGATTTGTAGCGCAAATCAACCCTTCCAGAGTCCAGTCAGAGTGGGGAGGTGAGGAGGCCGGCCTCTTCAGATAAGCCAAACATTAAACTAGCTCACGCACGACACCGCAATTTAAACGGCATCGCGCATGCGCCGTCCCACTAGTGTGGTGAGGGGGACCGCTTCCCCCTTTTCGGTCCCAAAAATAGTTACTATAGGGTACACCCACAATCAACCCGGTACTCTCGCTCTCTTCCCATCTGCGGGAAAAGAGGGGGGTCTGTCCCCTTATCGTCTCCCTAAACCTGAAGGCACAAAAGTCTTCGCTAATTAGTCGAACTGTTGAGGTTGGACAGGCGCCGCCAACCAGTAGTAAAATTTAAAGAAAAATTTCCGTTAATGTGTGGGCTGGAATAATGGGCAGGACTCTGATTGGAACTCATTTTTAGCCAGATAACTTAAATGGAAACAATTATCTCTAGTTTCTGCAAAACGATTTCCTCTAACTAATGGATGAAGCTCAGTTATTGGCAGACGAAAGGGCGATGCCTGCTCGCTCGCCCGATTTAACTCCTTTAGACTTTTTCGTTTGGGGGCGAGCTAAGGAGCTCATTTACAATGGAAATGTAATTGACGCCAAAGGAGAGTTACTACAAAAACTAGAAATAGCTTTCGAAATAATGAAGGACGAGATAATATTAAAAAATTACAACTACTGAAGTAAGGAGGAGGGCTCGCGCGTGTGTACGACACCGCGGCTCTTGCTTCGAAAATGAGTAAAAGAAAAATGTCTTGTATCAACGTAAATACAATTATGCTTGAAAAAGAAAAAATGTAACTAAAATCATTGCTTTTTGTTTTTCTAAAATTTTTACATTTTCTACCTTCGTTTTATCTAAGTAGCCTATCTCCGAAGATGTGATACCTACTTGCATGAATGATACTTCAAATAAAAGTGGAATAGTCAAGCATGTTTTTAAAATGATTTCAACAACCAAGACAAGTTTTATTTTTTTTAATGTCTTTGAAAAACTACATCGTTCCAATTTAAAAAAAATAAAGTTAACTTCAAATGCCTCTATTTGTTTCTTCTGAAAGTACAAACACTTGAAAATAATTTAATAAGATAGGTCAGACATAACCTAAAGCAGATTAAAACATAAAAACATGATACTTACTGTTACGAAAGTACCAGCACCACTTGACTTTCTAATATTGGAGTTTCTTAAAATATATATATATAAAACTATCATACTTTGCTCTAAGACATCTTGGGCTCAAAATAATATAAATGATTTAGGCTATCACTTCGTTGAGACTTTGCACCCCACTACCAAACACCCTGTATAATAAAGCTGAAGATTTTTTTATTTGTTTATTGAATTCGCTAATCTCTGGAGATCGTATTTGAAAACATATTTTTGTGTATGCGAGGTACATTCATGAAGGAAGTTGTATATATATATATTATGACGCTATGGCCAGAAGGACCGGAGTTACGTGGGTGAAATCGCGGGAAGTATACAAATGCAATTTATTTATATAATTGATAGTTGTATTTAAGTTTTTGTTATAGTATAGGGGGAAAGACGAGAAATCGGAGTCGTGTAACGACTACCGACGCCCAGGAACATCAGCGTGGCAGTTTCAACCAGACTCTATTTTACAAAGTATGTAAAGTATTGCATCGGGTTAATAAAAATGAAACAGTACAGAATATTGAAACAATTAATAATAATTTTACTAAACTATGCTTATGAGGAACTTGGTGACCAGAATGTCGTAAATAATCCTGCTTTTAAACATTAATTTATATCTAAATAGATAGACTCATAATTGATTCGCCTTTAATTTATCTTCATTGATTATAAAAAACAGTTCCCAAAATGCCTAAATTAGATCTAAATAGACTCATAATTGATTCGCCTTTAATTTATCTTTATTGATTATAAAAAACAGGTCCCAAAATGCCGTCCGTGCGTGCATCGGACGATTTCAAGTTTTAGATCGTCCTGGAGATGCATGCAGTTCATCACACGTTTCGTCATAGACAACCATTTAACAGGCAACAGTCCTGTTGCCTCTGGGTTTGGATCACTGAAATCGTATTAAAAAATTAAGTCAAAATCAAAACATAATTTTATAATTTTCTATATCGTGAAGTAATTTTGCCTGAGGACGTAACAGTTAAACATTAACAACGGAAATATTTGGTCGTTAGAACTCTTATCTTCTCTACTAATACTCTTCTGAGCGTGGTGGACTAGGCATAAAAATTAATACTATAATTATCAATTATAACTAGTTGAGCATTCCAGACAAAGCTCTGAGGTTTTTCGTCTGCTTAAATAAAAATATATTGTATGTTTTTAAAGAGAAAAAAAAAAACCATTATAATCTAAATAAGTTATTATGGTCATTCTAAGCAGTGGGGCGAAGACATTTGATTATAATGAACAGTAGAAAGGAAATCAGCTTGACACTTGAATAAATGAATATGAACCTTATATATTTTTCCACAATTACTTATTTTACAATTTACATTTACGACCGGATTCGACTTATCATCATCAGGTAAACTACAGATACGTCGAAACCGGTCGTAAGTATAAATTGAAAAATAAATAATTGTGGGAAAAATATATAAGGTATATTTATTTATTCAAGCGTTAACATGAATGTCCACCAAGAAGCGACAATACATTCAATCAACGAAATCAGCTTGATTTACATTTTTGAGAAATTAGAAGAGTTTCATGTCCGCAGACTGGAATATGTATCCATTTGAGAACAAAAAATGTTCCGCTTACATTACATTCTTATAACGCTTTACTGTATAGCTTAGGAAACGTTAATTTCTTACCCATTTTTAACGAAATTTGTCCATAATTTCGTGACCCTTGCAATAGCCAATTTGTCAGAAAGTTCTGTTTCATCATGAGATGCAAAAAGATAACCTTGCTCTCCACCATGAATACCGGCACCATATGCAAATACGTAACATTATATCGACTGTCCCGCTTTTTCAGAATATCTCACTTAACTTCTCTGAGACAGACAGGAAATCAGATGCAAAACCAATGAGATCCCATTTTAAATCTTCTCGTCTATATAATTCTCGTATATATTTTCTCGTCTCCGACATAAAAATGACGCACCATATCCTCCACTTCAATGTCGTCTCCGAAAGCAAAGCCCTGGCTTAAACATTCATGAAATACATTCGACGATTGGTAATATTCTGCTGATTTGTCGTAAAAGCGATGCAATTGTTCATTGCTGCAACACCCAGATAGAATTGATATATTTTTGGTACTGCTCACATCAGCATGTTCTGGATATTTGTTTATAA
The DNA here is from genome assembly GCA_017140195.1 of Eumaeus atala. Taxonomy (NCBI): domain Eukaryota; kingdom Metazoa; phylum Arthropoda; class Insecta; order Lepidoptera; family Lycaenidae; genus Eumaeus; species Eumaeus atala. Next base: position 204,557 of record JAFELO010000047.1, on the reverse strand, counting down.
TTGGTTCGACATTTTCAAACTCTTTTTCTATGCAAGGTGTAAAATATAAAGATAGTTCTCTGGATGCAGCTGTAACAAATTTTCCTTTGGTTTTCGTTAAAAATCCTAATGCTTCGTCAAGATTATCAAGGTTGCAGCAAGTCGTAACGGTATAGTTCCATCTGATGCCACAACTTTCTCTGGATTCAAAGCTGAATCGCACATCATTATTGCACGATTGAAAAGCTTTGACCTCTTGGATAACAAGTGGAAGTCAATAGACATACTATCAGCACTACCTCTCATAAGAACTGTAAATTTTATTGGAACACCGCCCAAAACCTGGAACATCCGGTGTGTCTAGACACATAAATCTATACGCCCCAAGTCTGTAATTGACGGAGACCGCAACAACGCCATGTTTGGACGAGGCGTTTAGCTCCTATTCTACCAGCACCAGTGTCGAAACCCCCGCCGTGTATATTAAATAGCACGGGGTAGTTTATTTCTAGAACTTGCTTCATTAGGAAAGTATATATTTAACCAACGGATAACAAACAAGCGGATTGTTGGCACGCGATCGAGTCGTCGTAGGATTGAAAAACAGTCTCGAATTTGGGATAAGGTAATGATGACTGGGATAAGAAAAATATAATTAATTTAGTGGAGTCGTATGTACACAAAGTGTGACCATAGACAACTTTATAAGCATCGGCCTTAACGCTTGTATGCACTGATTTATTCAATAATGCCTCTTACGTTACTTTTCTACACGTCTGTATTTTGTCTATGCCACCCAATACAATACGGAGCGAACCTACACTGCTTTTCCAGAAACCATCGTGTCTCCTACGTTTATATAGCATTCTTCACAATAAAACTAACTTTTTACAAACTAATAATGTAATTATTCATTTGTATTCACTTCGATAATCATGAACCTCTCATGACCGCAAATGCTATCATGGATCACACACTACCAAAGTAGGTTCTTATTTGTATAGCCTAGAGGGACAAACGAGCAGCCGGAGTCTTTTTATAAATACCGACGCACATGACCCTTCGCATAAGTACTTACCATACAGGTGCGTTCCCCTCGGTTCTTCATTCACACGAAACGCGACACCGAAATTATCACTGTACGGCGGTGCTACATAGCACCGCCGTGCACATGCCCGAGAGGGTACCCCAGTCGTGCTGGCGCAATTCCGCTGCAATGCAACATAGGACTACCTCCTACTAACACTCTTACACAGATAGTCATTTTAGTACCCTGGGTTAACGAAAAACTTCACAGTAAATAAATTTGAAAATGTTCTGCTATCTGAACATCAAATCATTATAATATTATTTGTTGTATATACATGTTTGGTCTATCTGAATAATTGTAATCTCTTGGTGAAAACCGCATGAAAATATGTTCAGTAGATTATGACAAAATCTATCACATACAGACCGATATTGTATATAAGATGATAGATACCTAACTGCAATCATACTTTATATCAAGACATATTTTACGCGGTTCAAAATTAAATGTGTCTTACATGTGTCTTTGTGTTGTGCTATCGAATGTTTGGTACATAAGCGTTTAAATGAAGGCAGTCTTGACTACCAGATGTTGTATTATTTACGTCCTCTAGTTGCGGACTCATTGCTATTAGCTGGTAACGTGTCCTGTAATGCAATATAAACATTAAAACACATTAACAGTTACTGTTATCGACTCAACATAATTTCCAGACATTGTGATTACATCTAAGATATAATCTAAATATACACAAGACTGTGGACAATTTCCTGCGGTTGAAAAGTAACACACAAGATATGAAGTGACAAAAGATACTCACCCCAAACACATTACTGTGGTTAACATTAGCGTATGGTATGCCCAAAAACATGAAATAGTCGCCATCGTTGGCATGCAAACCTCTTATTAAACCCAAGCTTGTCTTCTAGCTTGACCATGTGCAATTAACAAAATTAAAAAAAAAACATTTTAACTGTTAAACCAATGTGATAATTAATTTAATCATCAAATAGCGTGTTCAAAGAAGAGGATTGTGTAATCCAGCTTCGCGACAACACGGTCTGGTATTTGAAAACGTACAACAAGTCTATTGTGTGTTAAAAAACAAGATAATACCACGTCAAAGAACTGACATGCTTATTGATAAAATTTGACGTAAGATTGCCGCACGTCTTTCTTAAAAAAATCATTTACAAGAATTAAAAAATATTGGCCTAATGCAATAACAAGTAATTCTAATATATTTGAAAAAATAAGTTAGCATTTCTAATTCATACATTTTGAAAATAAGTATATTCATATTTTAACACATAATGAATTAAGCAACAAAGTTGCGAGTATTTCTCTTAGTACTAATATTTATACTATACTAGGTTACGTCCTCGTCTGTGTACATATGAAAACTTATAACATATACCTCAGGATATAAGGAGGAGATATGTTTTGAGAAGACTATTCATTAGCTTTCTTGTAATTGATGAGGATAAAACACAAACAGACAAAAATTGTAACCGACATCTTTATAGTTCCTATTGGTCGTATTATCACCATCATGTCTTTTTTCTTGAATGTATCTTGACTGTAGATACATCAGATTTAGTTATATTTATGTTCAAGTATATTATTAGTTATTTGAGACCTTTAAAAATTTCAAGCAAATAAGTTTAATAAAAAGTATTATTGAATGGATTATTTAACAGCAACTCAGAAAAGAGTGTATCTTTTATGTTAAATCAGATAATGTATTCCGTTCATAGCGATAATATAGATATAGAAGGGAAGCAGCCGAAAGTGCAGCCGTCTATGTCGAATTTAGTACACTCTCTGTCTCTCTTTTTTCGATTGTTTCCCTTTTTTCGCGCATACGAGATTAAATGGACAAAGACGGCCATTCGCCGTCACATAACTGCATATCCTTTTTATATGTATATTATCTCTATATTTCTATTTGATTATTTGTCTTTAAGTTTCTAGGGCAGTAAAGTGAACCGTCAGACACGTATCTTCCCGACAGAAACTTCTCCGTGTACGCTTGAAATAACTAATCTCAAAATGCCAGTCATGCATGATAGGTGCGATGAGGTATCTTCCATTTTGAACTAATATTGAGAAAGTTTATCTCATCACGGAAGGGTAGCCACATCACTGGACAGTATTTTCTGGCGTTGGTCCCTGAAAATTCAACAGTAGACTATATTAGAAGCTATTTTTATCATGTATATGAAGGAACTAGCTAACTTGAAAAAGAAGGCTTCATGCCTGGTTGTGTCGGAGTCTATGGACTTCGGCAGTCTCCACTCATGTACTCTGTGTGTGTGTCTCCACACAGTACGAATACTTGCACTTGAGGCCGTGTTCCTAATGGTTAATCAATTTAAACTATACTAAGTCACAGTGCGATATAGTTCCAGTCCTTTAAAAACCCGACCAAAAGCGAGTTGGACTGGCGCACAGAGGGTACCATTTCTAACTATAAAAAAACGTGGCAAAAAAACACGTTTAATGTATGTTAGCTCCCTCAAACAACTATTTTAATCTAGCTTTTAGTATTTCATCTGTGGAATTTTCAACGTGATAACTAACGGACTGACGGTCTTTGAAGTATTAGTAATAGGCTCCCGTTTTTACCCTCTGGGTACGAATCCCTAAAAATCACAATAAAAGTGTATTTGCCCGGTTTTGACAAGGTTTGTCCACATCGGCGTTACTCTATCATTAATTGCTCTTCATGTGAAGGTTCGTCAGCTATCACGCTAGCCTCAAACAAGTAACCTAATTCGTCGGCGGGAGCAGCTCTATCTTCCGTCTCATTCATTAGTTTCTTCCGAAAGTTTCTTCCACCGCTGTATGAAACGACCACTATAACAATACCTAATCACACTTCTTTGGGTGGGATGATTAAATTTTTAAAATTGTTGGTATTAAAGACCATTTCTTTGAAATAGATATCTCGTCGTCACCAGTATGGCGGCGTCGAAGAATATAATCAATATCTGTAAATTCATCACCATCATCGTGTAGCATTTTGTTTAGATTATCATAAAATTCTGCAGGTTTTTCTTTTCTTTTTTTTTCGGAGGGACCTAATACTGATTGGCGGCGCTTCCAGCCTTAACAGTTCGAATGACTAAAGAAGACTTTATTGTCTTCAGGTTTAGGGAGACGATAGGGGGACATACCACCCTCTTTTCCCGCAGATGGGAAGAGAATAACCGGAATTTTATTGTGGGCGTTACCCTATCGTGATTATTATTGGAACCGAAAAGGGGGAAACGGTCCCCCTCCCCACACTAGTGGGACGGCGTGCGCACGATGCCGTTTAATTTGCGGTGTCGTGGATAAGGATAATTGAGCTCGTTTAATGTTTGGCTTATCTGAGGAGGCCGTCTTCCTCACCCCCCCCCTCTGGCGGGAGGGGTTGATTTGCGCTACAAATCGACAAAAGCCGTGTTCTTGATTTATTTATTATTATTAGAGCTCTCTACAGTCGCGTTATTTTATTTCTATAAATCTAGGCTCTAATTCTGTAGGTTTACCCATGTACGTAAATACTTATTCTTGACTATTGGATCCCATAAGAATTGATTCCCATGCACTTTGGGTGTGTCCTAACACGTAAATACTCCAAGCCTGTAGTTTAATAAGACCAACATCACAAAATATTTTGGTCCATATCGGACTTTACTGCCAGGTCCGAAGGAAAACCTGCCGCCATGTGTCCAAACCATTACAGGCACTTTGTTTGCAGAGCTTGCATTATTTGGTTTGACATGAAATTACTTGATTTGACATGAAATCTCCTTGAGGACATACTGCTGAATCATCGAAAGCCTAGAAAGTGTCTTTAAATTTTGGATATGGTGATACATCCTGAACAAAAAACATTATAATAAGAGAATTGTTGTTTTTTTTACACGAAATTTGGTTTATTGTAGTTTTTTGTCTTATATAAATATAAGCGAGCAATATAATATTTAGCAACAGGTAGTGTCATGATGCATTGCAGCAGAATCGTGTCGGCTCGACCGGGGAGTTACCTCTCGCTCACATAATACCTCCGTAAAGTGGCAGCTTTAGTGTCGCCCTTCGTAAGGTTCGTTAGTCCCCGGTGGCCCATTGAGGTGGTGGAGGTCAATGCATATTAATTATTTTAAATATTTGGATGTCCATGGGCGTCGGTACTCGTAAAAAGGCTCCGGTTCCTCGTTTGATTTTACTTATTCATTAAAAGAATAAAAATATATAAATTGTAACAAGCTACCTCTTGTGTAAATGGTACGTACTTCTTGCAGGCTTCCAGGTATTTTCCTGACTGATATGGAATTCTCTGATGGAAACAGGAATATTTTATGAACCTTCTCTGAATATTTTCCATCCGGTCAACGTATTTTATATAAAACGGGTTCCATACCTGTGATGCATGTTACATTCATCCATAATTGTTTGTTTAATCAGTATCGGCTCTATAAAGTGATGTTTCGAGTCTACTCGATCTTCGAAATGTTTCTTACTTTACCAATTCTGAGCTCACTTTGTGTTTGCAAATATTCGAATCTGTAGCTACGTGCTGATATAGATTGATGTGTAATGTACAAGGGACAAGCCTCTTATAAAATAGTCTATGCACTAGTATACTATATACTAAAGAGTGTCCTTGCTTGTTTGTTTGATCGCGCTTATCTCAGAAACCACTGGCCGGAATTGAAAAATTATTTTAGTGTTGAATAGTCAATTTATCGAGGGAGAATATAGTGTTTATATAGGCTATACCATGACGCTACTGGTAATAGGACCGGAGCTGCGAGGGTGAGACCGCGGGGGTGATTATAATTGAAAGACGAACGGATGCGACTATTATTTTTGTGGTGTCAACTCCTTTACAAAAATTAGACTTGACGTTTCAATGCTGGGGAAAATTACGTTCCACAAATGAGGCTTGAAACTTAACATCCTACTCGCTGGTGAAACGAGTAATCTTACTCGTAGTAGAAGAGGATCTCTTCTTCTTATATGTATTTAAAACAAAATTCCCAAACGCTGTCTCTCTGTATGTGATTAATTTTCTCAAAATGTACGGAAACTACTTTCATGCGGGAAGGTTTTAGTGTATATTTAGGCCTCTATTATTCGCCGGCAAAGCCGAAGCGGATTGCTAGTATTGAAAGAAAAGTGTCGTAACACGTAGACCTAATATCCTACCTACATCATCATCACCATCAACGTCCACTGCTGGACATAGTCCACAGAGCGCCATAGATCACGGTCACGTATATCTGTTCCAATATCAAATACCCAATGTTAGCTTAAAGCCAGTTTTACTAGCGATACGTGGATACAAGTAGTATTACTATCCTAGCTACCTGTTATGGCCACACCACAATTGTGATGTAAGGCAACAATGACAAGTACGAAACTCAGTGTCATTTAAAACTGTGTGTAGCTGGTAAAATAACAGTATTATAATATGGGCTGTCGATAGTCTAATGTCGTGTCCGCCCGCTTCTGATGCAGGATAACAATGATAAATACTATTAGGGGTGGAGCGCACAGCACGGCCGGAGCTTTTAGCTCGCGAGAACATTCGCTGGGCAATTTGCTGAACACTAGACGAGCGCATTTGCTATTGCAAGTGCGCTCTTAGACTGATCTACGTACAATGTCTGTTATACCAGCGGTGGCTCGCGTTACACGCGAACAACGCGCAGTGTGCGATCTTGTTGGTCGTAGCGTAATAGCATATGGCCTTCCTGAATAAATGGTCTATCTAACACAGAAATATTTCTTAAATCAGACCAGTGGCTCCTGAGACTAGCGCGTTCGTCGTCATCATATAGTATGCTTAGGGTACGGTATTTCAATTTGTAGGTAGTGCAACCATTATTCTGCTACTGGTGCGAAACGACATAGTTCCGAGAAGGTTTCCTCAAAACAACCCGGCGGCCAATAATTATCAATGTAGGCTCTAGTTTGGTTCCTACACTCGCAGGACGGTGACTCTCTGAGCCTCCACGCAGTGAGTCCAGCTCGAAACCGATCGGAAAGCGCTGAAGCCAGTGGTTTTATAGTTACGTCCGTTGTTAGCTGTGATTGTGGATTTTCTAAATCTGTCTATTAGCTGGACAAGTTCGTTCAAACAAGCTTTATAACATAAGTGTATATTATTTGCAATGTTATTAAATAACCTTTCCCTTGTTACAGTGATGTCGAAGTTTGCCGTGCGCGTGGACGCAGCGGTGTCCGCGCTGGGCGGCGGCTCGGGCGCCGGTTTGGACGAGAATGACTTCATCGACGCGTCGCGCCTCGTGTACGACGCTGTGCGCGAGATAAGGCGCGCGGTGCTCATGAACAGGGTACGCCTATTGTGTTATCTCGTGGCTGTAGCTAAATTTAGCCTACTTTGCCAAAATTATAGCCATTGCCTGATAACGGCTAATTTAAAGGCCAGGATTGTCCCTTCCGGCCGCTGCCGTGCGGCGAATTTTAGGGCTGTAGAATCAGAGTGCAAGAAATCGACGGAAATTATGCGAAACTGTTAATTTCCAACGTAACATCATAGATTCCGAACTGAGAGGCCCGCGGAAGACTTATGGAGCATCATCAATATTTCCGACAGCAATTTAAACTAGTAGTGCAATTTATACTTTGGGTATCTATTTATAATATTGTATGCGTCTAACTACGAAGTAACTATACAGTTGTGGCGCCAGAATTTTTAAATCTAAGCACACTATTCCAAAAATATATAATGTTAGCTTTTGTCATAACTAGTGATATAGAGGTCAGTGTTTTAGAGAAAAGACAATAAAAATTAAAAAAAAAGTGGGATGTCCGAATCACTTCGGCTAACTAAAGTCTTTGATATTGTTGATTATATAGCAATGTGAGAGAAGCTGCTAATACATTATGTATATAGGATGAAGAGGAATTAGACCCTGAAGATGTGGAATTGGACGAGCATTACACTTTGGAGACGCGTAGTAAATGTAAGGGAAACGCCGTACCGGTCGCACGTTTGCTGTCGTTGTCGTGTAAGACGGTGGGCGGCGCCGATTAGTGGCGGACTGTCTACAATATTAACACCAGTAAAAAGACGAAGTGACGGCGAAGAGATATACTTCGGTCGCATAATCAGCATTATTGTCTGTGCAATAAAAGCGTCGCCTTATTCCAAGCGGCTTCCTTAATAATAGCTGGACGCATCTCGACAGCGCTCTAATTTAATTTACACCAATGACAGTCTTGTAAGTGAGCGTTTTGGGTCTCTTCGCTAACACTTCGCCGATCTGCACCGAATCAAAGACTAGGGTGTCTTAGATGTTCGAAATACCTGAAGCGATGGAAAACATAGTAATTGCCATCTTTGGCAGTGTTTAATCAGGAATCGAACCTACTGCCACTAATCGGCGCAGGCACGCATGATCATACCAATTCAGCCACTCATCCGACACATAGATACATAGGCATGACATTGACCATAGTGGAAAATAGGCCATCAAATTCCTAGTGCCCATAGCGCTGTTTGTGTGTATCGTTTAATCATTTATTTTGTAACGCAATACATTTAATTCGGTACACTAGTGTATTGTGTGGTTTCTGTTTTTCTATAATTTGGGTAGTGTTTGTGTGTTTTTATGTATTGTAACTTTTTGTTTATTCATCTTGCATCCTGTCAGTGGTTGCTTTGTTTTCCAATATAATTAACAATTTAAATAAAAGAGTGTCAGAAACATAGCAACCATTGTACATCATTTCCATCGCATGCTAAATGTGTTCGCATGTTTTGGTTTTAACTCGAAAACAGACGAGCATCGATCTCGATACGGACACGGAGTTCGAGCCGGTTGAGGACATGACCCTGGAGACTAGGAGCAGATGTGAGTACATGCTTATGACTAATACCTACGGACATCTTTCTTAAAAGAGCGCTATCAGCCCCTCCCTTGACTGCTGGGTCCTTTTTTGACTGTTTCAGTCATTACAACACTGCGATGTATCCGCTGTGATTGGGGAACTAGAAACACTTCCTACTATTTGAGAAAGTAGGAATATTCTTTCAATTAAATTCGTTGCGGACTCCCAAGGTAGTTTGCAACTCTCTCTCTCTCTCTCTCTGCGATCATATCAAAGTGTCACTAGTGGTAGCCTCTGTTGTCCTGGAGACACAGGAGTAGAAGCGGTGGGGAAGTTTGTGGGCCATGCCAGCTAAAAAAAGGAGTGCCCCGGATTTTTACCCGCACAATTCCGCTCATATATTATTAGGAATTTCGACAGTTGCCCCCGCTAACGAAATTACACGTTAAGCCATCGGGTCCTGCCAAAAAGAAGTCCAAAGCTCGAGTGGAGAATATGCAGATGCCTGTCCTTCTCCGAATTTGTTAGGTCATCCCAACGTCGCGCATCAACCACGCCAGCGTCAATATAGCCGTCCCTACACCGCGATGTGAGAGACTATCGGTTTATTGCTACGAAAACCGTTAAAAGGTTTAGCTGAGTATAGCAAAATATTTGTAAATTGTTTTTACGATCCTCATAATTTTATTATATATATTTAACATTTAATCAACTGTCATAAGTTAGGAAAAGTAGAATGGTCCAGCCAAATGCGAATGGCAGAAACTGCAAAAAAAATACCTCACGGTAAATTTTTTATCGTAATTTATTTATAGTTATCACATACATTATTCTTGATGATAGCAATAAATTATCGCCAAAACAACTGCAACTTTATTGCATCTACTATAGGTATTTGTATTTGTGAAGTACTTACTTTTGTCGGCATTATAAAACAAGATTGACACATCGGCTATCGAGCTAGGAGGACTTTCTGCATAGTACTCTCCAACGGAATGTATCGCTATTCTTTATTGCGGGGGAAAGTTGGGATAAGCACCAATTCTCTATTTGGAATCATCCTGCAAAATGTTCTCTCTCTTCTGCTGTTCAGAAGTAGACGTTCATTAGATAGAGTTCACAATGGCCGGAACTAGGATTCTAAATGTTGTCTATGTTTTAGCGAGCGCGCACACGGGCGAGCACGGCGTGGACGAATATCCCGATATCAGTGGAATTACAAACGCTAGGGTGAGTTTTCTGTTAATTTCTATTACAAAGCGAGAGGTAGTGCCATGCTGCATTGGAGCTGAATGACGTCCGCACAACCGGGGAGGTACCTCTCCATCACAAGACAGCACTCTAAGGTGACAGATATGCTGAAGCGTTTGTACGGTTCGTGCGTTTCCGGCGACCCTTCGAGGGAGGAAGGGGCAGTCAAGGCTATACGTGCGCGCATAACCTCTAAAGAAGTAGCAAAGGCGGGCAACGCATCGGCATTGTAATCATGCGGGATGTCCGTGGACATCGGTAGTCGTAAAAAGGCTCTGATTCTCGTTTGCCCCGCCGCCTATAGCATAGAAAAGTGTGAATGTTTAATAGGCATTGGTAGACACGAGAAAGCTCCGACTTCACGTTTGTTCCCATAAAATATAATTAGAAAATACTTTGAGAAGCTTTACAGCAACCATGGTCACGGGTAGACCCAGTCTTCCCATGTCCGAAATATCGGACTAGTTAAATAGTTAAATAAACCACGATAAAATCCGCGAAAGTAGTTTAAATGTAATAAGACAATGTTCGACGTTGTTATCCTTTTAGGAAGCCATGCGTAAGATGACGGAGGAAGACAAACGCAAGATCCTGCAACAAGTGGAGCTGTTCCGCCGCGAGAAGATGACGTTCGACAACGAGGTGGCCAAATGGGACGACGCCGGCAACGATATCATCATGCTCGCTAAGCACATGTGCATGATAATGCTCGAAATGACAGACTTTACCAGGTGATGCATTGTTGTATATCAAAGTAAACTTGCAAAAGTGAACACACTATTGTAGTTTTTCCTGCATAACATAGTAAGTACAGCATGGTACATTGCAGCGGAATTGGGCATCTCGCTCACATGATACCCGCGTAGAGTGAGATTTTCGGTGTCGGGTTTCGTGCGTTTTGTGAGTGGCCTGTGCCCCATTTGGGGGAGGTAAAAAGGACGGCAACAAATCGGCATGATAATTAAGCGGCTGTTCATGGACGTTGGTAGTCGTGAAAAGGCTCCGATTGCTCGTATGTCCGCCTACACTAAAAAAGTTTAACGTTTGAAGATATACAGCAGCTCGACTAATAACCGTACCTTATAACTAGTACTTGAAATAAAATGTAGTCCGCCCAATAGACTTATCAATCTATCTATTAAATTTCTGCCAAAAATCGGTTCAGGCGTTTGAGAGGTTATACCCTTATATACAGGATGACAGAGACGGATTGAGAGTCTTTTTTCATTCCATCGCACTGGTATCACAAGCTAACAGATTTGTAATATGTAATGTGCGTGTGTGTGTGTGTGTGTGTGTGTGTGTAATATGTATATTACAGGGGGCGCGGTCCCCTCAAGACCACCATGGATGTTATCAACGCCGCCAAGAAGATCTCCGAGGCGGGCACTAAACTGGACAAGCTCACGAGGGAGATAGCCGAACAGGTGAGTAACAATCTTCTTAGCTATCGCCCTTCATTAATTACAATAGATAAACAGTTTTGAAAGTTAGGTTTAACTTTTCTTTTCTTAAGCGGCGTTTGCCAGTTTTTTTTTTATTAAGAAGAATGTTATAGGTTTCGTGTCAGAAACAGCCTACGGAGCTATAATCTCTTGTAGCACAGCCAAGTAGAGCTATGCTCACTCGTAGCACAGCCAAATTCAACTACGCCCAGTCGTACCACAACCAAATTGATTTATGCGTACTCGTAGTACAATCATGTGTAGTTGTACTCACTCGTAGCACAGCCAAGTGGAGCTATACGCACTCGTAGCACAGGCAAGTGGAGCTATGCGCACTCGTGTTACATTATATTTTGCTAAAAATTAGAAAGGGAAAGCCGACAAACTATGTCATGTTGGGGTATCGGTGAATAGATAAATTTATTCTTTAATCTTTTTAAAGTATTATATAAAATAAGTTAGTAAGAATTTTTTTTTTGTTTTTTGTTATTTTTAGTAGGACACATGAAATTGGCATTTTTCGTTTCGAATACCTCAATCACGAATTTCTCGCCATTTACTCATACATTTGCGCTTCGATGACCTGTTTATTTGTTCTTTTTTTCTACTTTTTTTGATGAAACTGTTGCAATTCACTTGTTGTTGCAAGCAAATTAGGAAGATTAAAAAGCTTGCAAGATGCGCACCTCACGAATTGACTGAAGCAAACGGGCAAACGCGCGTCGACTGCTGCGTTACATTACTAAACTGGCACAATAATGAAGGTATTTTAAACCGAATCATTCCTGTGATGAAAAAAGGATTCTTTACGATAATCGGAAGCGCTCAGCGCAATGGTTGGATCCTGGCCTGCCTGCCAAATCCTGTACCAAGGCAAAATTATCTCCAAAAAAGTTTCTTACAGCTTTTGGTGGACTTTTGCCCGAATTGTTCATTACAGACTATTACGGCTGATGTCTATTGTCAGCAATTGCAAACCATGGTGGAAAAACTAGCGGCTAAACAACCTAGGCTGGTCCATCGCTTCACGCCACTGCTGCTTCACGACAACGCTAGGCCACACACAGCGCAACAGGCGGCTACCAAATTAGAAGAGCTTTAATTGGAAAGTCTAAGACATCCTCCGTACTCGCCGGACATTGCGCCAACATATTACCATTTCTTTCGAAAGTTCTTCTTGCAAGGGAAAAAATCCAAATCCGATGGGGCAGCCCAAATCGCCTTCAAAGATTTTATTGATTCCCGTCCGACTGTTTTTTTAGTAAAGATATATATAGAAAACAATGGCTCATACTTTGATTATTTAAATATATTATATTAAAAAATATTCGACTGTTTGTTCCTCCCATACAAAACGCCAATTTCATATGTCAGGGCCTAATATTAAAAAGAACTTAACTGATGTAGTGTAAACTCTTAGAGTTATACATGTATAGAGATGTTTTTTTTTATTTGAAAAAAAAAAAAAAACATGTTAACTTGGTGGTGCTGCACATATTTCCAGTGTCCAGAGTCTTCGACGAAGCAGGATCTGCTGGCGTACCTGCAGCGTATAGCGCTCTACTGCCACCAGATACAGATCACCAGCAAAGTGAAGGCAGACGTGCAGAACATCTCCGGCGAGCTGATCGTCAGCGGGGTGAGTACTGCCCTCCAGTTCACCTTTTTGTACTGCACTAAACTGTCTACATGTATAGAGACATTGAGGTTTTAGTTTAACAAATAAATAGATTAGTGAATCCCGTAGATTTTGTTTCGATGGTTCTTCTCAAATCAGGATTGTGTTTGAACCTGTGGTAGATTTAATAAATTTATTAAATATATTTCATTTCAGTTGGACAGTGCCACGTCACTCATCCAGGCGGCCAAGAACCTCATGAACGCCGTCGTCCTGACCGTCAAGGCGTCCTACGTTGCTTCCACTAAGTACACGCGACAGGGAACCATCGCTGTGAGTACACTTGCATTTGCTTGTGTGTGCGTGTGAGGCAGCGCTACGCAAGTTGTGACTACACACATTTTTGGGTGTGTGCTCGATCGTGCATGTGTGCGGTGCGTGCATATGTGCATCAGTGCATATGTACGTGCGTGTTGTGGGAGACTGCATGGCGTCGTATGAATTAATGGCATACACAAAATCGAGTAGTGTAATGCTACTGGGAATAGTGTATGTTTGTTTGTGAATTTTTATTTTGACTTATTCATCATCATGTGTTTTAGTTCCTATTACAGGCCAGGGAGTGGCAGGTAGTTTCCCTTTAAATTTGGGAATTTTTGTGTGTGTGCGTGCGTGTGTGTGTGTGTGTGTGTGTGTGTGTGTGTGTGTGTGTG
>JAFELO010000047.1:160526-183642 GCA_017140195.1 Eumaeus atala | reverse complement strand
GGTTATCCGTCCCCCTTCCTCGGCAGGCTATATTTGTCCGGGGGGCGGGCGTGCCAGGCGCCTTTTCGAACAGGTTGCTCGACATCCTGCCGACAAAGTCCTCAAGGGGCTCGACGCGCAGGTCCCTGAGTATAGTTTGGTTCCTCACGAACCTTGGAGCCTTGACCAGTTGCCAAAACACCTTGTTCTGAACGACACAGAGCTTCCGCTTGTTCGTATCGCTCAGCAAGTGATGCCAGGCAGGAGTCGCGTATGTTAGCCTGGATCTTATGTGAGTGTTGTAGAGTGCCATCCTCATTTTTAGTGGGACTCGCACGCAGGAGTGGCGCCAGCCTGGCGGTGGCTGATCTGGCCTTTCTGATGGCGGTTTCGGCCTGACGAGCCATCGTGAGTCCGGAGTCTAGCACGACTCCCAAGTAGTTGGCTGTCCTGTGCCATGGAATCGCGATGCCCTGTACCTTGAGCGCACCTGGTGCGGTGCGCTGTCTGGGAAAGGTGGCTTGTGTTTTAGATGGATTGACCGCCAGCCGCCATTTCCGGAGCCACTCCGGCAGGAGATCGAGGGTTTTCTGTAGTTTTTTGGCCGTTAAGAGACGCGGCCAAGAAGGCGGTGTCGTCCGCGTAGAGCGCGGCGGTCACTCCGGGGGAAACAGGCACGTCCCCGGCGTAAGAGTTGTAGAGGGCTGGCGAGAGACAGCTCCCTTGTGGTACACCTGCACGAATACATTTCCTCTCGGACAAGACCCCGTCCACTCTCACCTTTAATGTCCTGTCTGAGAGAAATGACGCAATCACTTTTATGAGAGGTTTAGGCACATTGCTTTGGATTAATTTGTATATTAACCCGTTATGCCATACGGAGTCGAATGCTTTTTGCATGTCGAGGAATACGGCGGCGACAGCTTCTTTCTTGTTTCTAGCCACTGCGATCAAATGGGTGACCCTGACCAGTTGGTGAGTGGTACCGTGGTTGGGTCGGAAACCGAATTGCTCGTCTCTGAGTGGTAGAAGGAGGGTGAGTTGTCTCAGTATGAGCAACTCTAGGGTCTTCGACAGAGTGGGTAGCAGAGTTATCGGGCGATAGTTGTCCGCTCTCCTGCTGTCCTTACCCTGTTTTTGCAACATGATGATGTGGCCCAACTTCCAGCTAGTGGGGAAGTGTCCAGTGCGGACGATGCCGTTTGGCAGTCTCGTTACTGCGGCGATCGTCTTGAATGGAAGGTGTCGCAAGGCCATGTTGGTGATTCCGTCATGCCCGGGGGCCTTTCTGGGTTTCAACCCCTTGATGGTGTTCCGTACCATGTTGGGTGAAAAGTGAAATGTCGCTGTGGCGATTTCTCCCGTGCCTGGGGCTTCCAGGTACCAGGTTCGACCGCGGCTTCGACCCGGGCGGTGTGCTCGGAATCGACCGGTGGGTAGGGGGTGAAGTGTGCCTCCAGATGGGTCGCGAATATCTCCGCTCTGTCTGGGGCACTGTATTTTGTAGTGCCGTCTCCGTGTATTAATGGCCTACTTGGTGCTTTCTTCTTCGTTAGAGTGCGCGTCAGGACCCGTAGTGACTGCCAGTCTTCGCCGGCCTCCTCGATTCTCCTCGACCATCTGTCCGAACTTAAAGCCGCAAGTTCGGATTTGACCCTTTCAGTGAGACGGTTCAGGTGAGTCTTTATCGTGGGACAGCGAGTAGACTGCCATCTCCTTCGGGTGGCTCTCTTCTCTTCGAGAAGGAGTTGGAGGCTTCTTGGCAATTTGTCCTTGCCATTGGCGCCTGAGCACGAGAGTTTCGGTGGCCTTCTCTAAGGCGGTGCAGATTGAAGTCTGCATCTCTTCGGCTAGTTTCTCCACGTCTTCCGCGGTGTTGACGGGGAAGCTCGGGGTGGAGTCGTTGAGGCGGGAGGCAAACCCTTCCCAATTTACCTTTCGCCTGGGGGGGAGAGGTGGCACTTTGCACGCCTCGGTGTGCAAATCCGCCAGCACTGGCATGTGGTCAGAACCGAGGTGTTCCTCCAACACTTCTAGTGAGAAGTGGCCCTCTAGGTTCATGGTGATGGCCACGTCCAGTACGTCTGGCTGGAACGCTTGAGGATCCGGATAGTAGGTCGGTTCCGTGGGGCCGTGGACCGTGTAGTCCATCTCGTCTGCGTCCGCGAGGAGTCTCCTTCCGTTCGCGTTCGTGAGACGAGAGTTCCAAGACGGGCTCTTGCAGTTGAGGTCCCCGGCAATCACAGTCGGCTCTTCTGAGAGGAGCCGGTGGATGTCGGCGACGTCCAGTGCGTCACCCGGAGCCTTGTGGGCTGCGAAGAGTCTGGTCGGCTTGTTTCCCGCCTTTATCTCCACGCCTATCGCTTGGAACGATTGTATTGCAGGGACTGGGAGTGGCTGGTGTATGATGTTTCTTTTGACCAATACTATCACTCCTCTCTTCGCTCGGTCGTTGGGATCGTCGTATCTGTACGACTTGTAACCGGCGATGAAGAATCTCTGTCCGGGTCTCAAGTGGGTCTCGTTGATCAAGGCGATGTCGACCTCCTGTGCGCACAGGAGTTCCGTCAACAGAGCCTGTCTACTCGAGACGCCCCTCGCGTTCCAGAAGAGGATTCTTACCTTGTTTCCTGCCACTTCTGGAAGGTTCCGGTGATGAACTCGGCCAGCTTGGGTACGCTGGCCATGGCTATAGCTAGGAGGCTGGAGCCGCTACTATAGCTGTTATAAATTTCCATGGTTAACTCCATCAGGCCGGAACAGGTGTGGCCGATGAAGGCGGCCATCGTCGTCGTCTGCGTCACCGCTTGCCTTTCACGCGGTGTGGTCACACCGTTTAAGGGCTTCGGCTTGGGAGCCGGTGCGGGTGCTGCCGGCTTCGCCGCTGCAGGTGCGGGCGAGGTGGTGGGTTTCGGGAGGGCGGGTGCAGAGATGGGGAGAACGGGGTCTACCTCCATTTCTGCCTCGGGTGTCACTCCTTGAGTGACGGTGGCCTCCGTATTCTTCTTTCGTTTCTTTTTCTTCTTTTTTTTGGGCTTGAGCCCTGGGGTCTGAGCTGTGGCCTGAGATGAGGCCCTGGGGATGGGGTTATTCGCCTCCGCCATTAGAGACGCGGCTGTCGGTGGTGGTAGCTCCACTTGTGGAGCTTGAGACCGTTGGGCTCTCACCGTGGCGATAGCCACCGGGCCGGCGCGCTTCTTGCGCGCCTCTCGCTTGAACACCGGGCAGGCGGTGCTGTTGGCCAGGTGAGCCCCGGCGCAATTCGCTCAGACCGGCGGGTCCGTCTTGGGGCGCTTACAATCGCGCGCGAAGTGCGGTTCGCTGCAGCGAACGCAGGCGATCCTCCGGTGGCATTGTTTAGATGAGTGCCTAAACTGCTGGCACCTGTGGCACTGGGCGGGGCCTTTCTCCATGCGTCAATCTTGATGCCCGGTAAATTGAGCATCTCAGAGACCTTGTAGATCTCTGTTATCGCTGCCTCCGTTCTCTTTCAGCCGGGTCTGCACTGCCTCGCCTTGATCTGGCGGGCGTACTCGGGCTCGAACCCCAGGCGTTCTAGCTTGTCCATGATGTCTTTGGGGTCTGTGTTTTCCAGCAGACCCCTGATAGCTATTTTTATACTCCGCTCCTTCGGGAGGGAGTAAGAAAACCAGCTGAGTCCCTCTGTAGCCTCGAGGTCGCACAGGTACCTCTGTACGATCCGGAACTCAGCCTCTCTCTTAGGCGAGAAACGCACCCCCTTGCCAAGGGGCTTGGCATTCGGGCTGTGGCCGAGCAGTTGCCGCAGCTTGCCGAAATGTTGTACCCAGTTGGGCAACACCTCGACGACGAGCGGCGGGTACCTGGACTCACCCTTTTTTTGTGCGTCCGCGTCTGCGTTGGCCGGCGCCGGCCCGGCGCCATTGTTTGCGGCGCCACTGGAATGCGCAGGTAGCGCGCTCGAGGCGGCGCCGCCGTCGCTTCGGCGAACATCAGAGTGCGAGCGGGTCGGGGAGAGTCCCCGTCTCTCTTCCTCTCCAGCATCTTCTTGGGCGGCTGCTCCCTGGGTCTTTTGTGAGGGACTCTCGTCTCCTCACGTGTCTGCGGGGTCGGCGTCGTCTCCTCCGCCGACTCCGCTATGCAGTCGCTCTCGTCGACTGCCGCTTCTGATGATGTCGATGACTGCGAAGCGCTGTCCAGCTCCATCTCGTCGCTGCTTGACGACTCCACGGAACTGTTGCAGCTTCTTCGCCTCCTCGGGCTTGCTGGTGGCGATGTGTTGTGGACATGGTCCCCGTGCAGGGCTCGAGGGCCTGCACTGGAGTGTAAATTCTTCACCTACTTATCTTCAAAGTGGGCAGTCTGCGCGTGAACACTTCGGCGGCCTCACGGTCGCCGGGCGGTCCAGTTGGCGGTGTTCTGCACCGAAACTTCAAAAATTGTCTTCAGATTGGTTCGCCACGCACTGCAGTTGCTTGCAGACTGAGCCGATCCATTATTATTTCTTTCCTCCCCTTGAAGGTCAAGACTGACATACCGTGATCAGATTGATCGGGTACTGCCCGAAGGTGGTGTCAATAATCTTCGCAACCGGCGTGACGGTATGGAGAGTAATGAATGTGGAGGAAAGCAGGACAGGTTTGTAGCAATCGTGATGTGTGGCACTCCGCTCGCTCCGCCTACCTCATTAGGGAGCTGGCGTGAAGATGTGTTGTTGTTGCAAATTATCCTTTTAGATAAATATTTATTTCTTACAAATGCTATAAATGTGAAAGTAATGTGCGTTTGTTGATGTTTGGTGCAGAAACTATTGAACGAATTGGAACGAAATTTGGCACAGTCAATATCAGATGACGCCCTACAATAACATAGAAATATTTAAAAAACCGTATAAGTGCAAGTCGGGGTCGCATTTGCAGGGCTCCA
Source organism: Eumaeus atala (assembly GCA_017140195.1). Lineage (NCBI taxonomy): Eukaryota > Metazoa > Arthropoda > Insecta > Lepidoptera > Lycaenidae > Eumaeus > Eumaeus atala. The sequence goes on along the minus strand of JAFELO010000047.1, from coordinate 178,758 downwards.
TTGTAGCAAACCAAAAAAAGGCGGATATCTCTTATAGTATTCCATCCGATTTCTTTCAAATCAGTTTTCGTTTGAAGATGTGAGCGAGAGGTACCTCCCCGATGGTGTACAAACTTTACAGAGACAACGCCGCTACAAAACACATCATGCGCGAGTCCGACTCGATCTTAACGGGTTTTTATTCATTCTCTTCATAAGTTGAACCCATCCTTGTCTGTCTGTAACTACCTGGTCTTGTCATAAATATTGTATGTAACAAAGGAAAATTTTTTTTATTGCAAATAATATTTATTGCTTTTACAGTGTGTGTTAGTTTAATACACAAATATAAAACAATTAAAAATATAAAAAGCTTATCGAAGTTGTCTCCATTGGCTGCAATACTGTGCTTTAAACATCCATGCCAGTTATCAATAGATGCACGCCCTCTTTACATGGGGAAACTCTTCACTGCCAACTGTTTGGATTGTTGTAGGGACTCCCAAGTTGGCATGGTTTTTAGAGCAAGCTGTACTTTCTAAAACTGGCCATAAATCATAATCCAGCGGATTAAGATCGGAACTAGACGACGGCCAGTCTCCAGCTCTGATGAAGCCCGAGACGTCCGCTTGCGACTGCGTGACTGCGTGGACCGAGTCTTATGACCATGCGCGGAGTCTTACTGGAAGGACCATACTTGGTTGTTTGATATATTTTTTCACAAGAACATGGCTCAGTCACTCCTTCATAGCTAACATCCCACCGAACCATCACTGAAGTCGGATAACGCTCACGTTGCACTCTGTCCAATAATTTGGAGGCTCACCAAACAGATCACCAAATACTTTTATTACAATAATTATATCTCAATTTAAAATTTATATATTTTTAAATAATTGTTCATTATTATTTCCATTTTTTTGCCCTCAAGTATTTCACATTCGCATGAAAGAACAGTTCCCAAAACGCCAGTCGAGAGTGGAAAGGTCTGCAGCCCTGAGTCAAGTTGTAGGCGATGTTCATATAGGGCAGGTGGTTCTTTGATATGGGCTCCCACTTGTAGGGTATGAGATTCGTGGTAATTGGAGTAGGATCTCTGGAAAAAATATTTTGTTCAACAATTTTTAGAGTTTTATTAATTCTTGCTACAGACTTAAGTCTATCCTCACCCTAGTTACGGGTTCATTATTTATATGTCGCGGTCAGATTGTGTGTAAATCGCCGTATTTCCGTATTTATTACGTCTAGCTATTTAGAAAAAATATTTTTACGGCTAACGATTAGCTGGATTGATTACGGCTGAGTGAAATTCCGCGAGAAAGTGTTCAGCGTTGTACGTTTTTTAAGTGAGCTAGCTTTTTGAAATAAAGTGGGTCATTATCCGCCTCTTTGTTTACTTAGGTTTTAGTTCCCAGTTTCAGTAACACTGAGAAACACTTAACCGTAAAGCGACATCTTCGTTGTCGCGTTTCGTGTGGTTTGTGAGCAGCCGGTGGCCCATTGGGGAGGGAAAGGAGGACAACGCATCGGCAGAGTAATTATGGGGATGTTAATGGGCGACGGTAGTCGTAAATAGGCTCCCTGCACCCTATTTTATAAAAAAATTGTGTAGTAAAGTTCTTGCAGTAAGCGTTATTGCTCTGATCCATTGCAGCCCGAATAGGCCAACACAACCGTGAAGGAAGGTGACCCTTCGCTCACGTGATACGCCGGTAATTGATAGCTATGCTGACGCATTTCATGCGGCGTGTGAGTAGCCAGTGGCCCTTTAGAGAGGAGGACAAAAAGAGGGCAACGTATCTGCTTGACCATAACGCTGTCTATGGGCGTCGGTAGCTGTCAAAAGGTTCCGATTACTCGTTTTCCCTCTATACTATAAAAACAATACTTCGTGGAAGCGAAAAAAAGTAGTGAAAATCGTGAAATTTTTTCGTTGTGTTTTGAAACATATTACGCGGCTTTTAAGGTAACGATTTAGAATTTTGCTCACCCGTACTTCGCAAAATTGGTCCATAGTGTTGTGAGCACATCTATAACGACCTGGTCTTCAGGAGTTGGTTTGTCTTTATTTAAATCTGATTCAAAAAGATATGCCAGTTCGTCAGCGTGCGTCGCTCCTACAGCTTTTATGGAGTACCAGTTCTTTAACCAATTTCTCTCGCCACTATACGAAAATAGATACTGATATATCATCGCACCCTTGGCATGAAGCTTTTTGATACACCTCTGCACTGGCTGAAGAAAATCGAAATCTGACAAAAAGTCTAACACCTCTTGCTGAGTTGTTTCCCCTATTTGCGCATCTCCGACGTAAAAGTGACGAATAATTTCCTCAAAAACGTCCAAATTTTCACCAAAATCGAATAATTGGTCCAAGTTTTCTCTAAATACATTTGGACTGAAAAATCTGTGTCTAAATCTATCCATATATAACCCAAACAACCACTCATTGTCGTTAAAACCGGCTACAACTTTAACATCTACTAATTTACTTTCAGAGAATTCGGGATGTTCTGAAACCATTCGAAACACATTTGGAAATTCTTTTTCTATACAAATTGCGAAATATTCGACAGATTTTGTTGCTTCAATTACAGATTTTGGCTCAGCTTTAGTAAGGAAGTCTAGGGCCCCATTTGTGGTGTTTGTCTCAAATCCAAGCTCTTTGGCTAACTTAATAGGAAGCGTATAATCTGCCGGTTTAAAAGCATGTGGGTACAGCGCAGAGCTGCTTTGTAAGATAGCCTGATTGAATAACAGCGGTTGTTTTGATAGCAGATGGAGTTCTGCAGCTTGACTACCAGCGCTGTGTCCAAGAACAGTGATGTTATTTTCGTTGCCTCCAAACGCGGCAATATTATTTTTTATCCATTGCAAAGCGCTATACTGATCTTTCAGTCCCTGATTTCCTGGTACTTCAGGTGTATTCAGGCAGAGGAATCCGTAAGGACCAACACGATAGTTAAATGTTATAACTATGAGCCCATGCCTCATTAAGAATTTTGGTCCGTACAGGCGACGCGCGCTGTTCCCGTTTCTAAAGTATCCGCCGTAGAAGTGTACCAACACAGCTAACTTTTTTCTCCTAATTTGATCTGGTACGTATACATTCAACCGCAAGCAATCCAAGGAACCAGAATTTTCTTTGCTGAATTCGTCAATTTGTGGACATACAATTGAATCGTCGAATGCTTCATAAGCCGTTTCGAATTGTGGTTGAGGCAGGGATGCCTGTATACAAAAGAATACTTTAATTAGCTCGCAGGTACGTACATCTATGTAGGTTCGGGTATCTGAGAGTATCAGTTGCGGAGTGTAATGTTTAAAGTACCGCAGTAGTAAAAATCCGTCACGACATAACGTCGTCATTACAAATCAACTTTAAATGTTAGTCAGCTTGTATTTTAATCTCTAATTTCACTGCATCAAATAAAATCACTTAACAAGCAATTAAGTTTTATTTGGCCTCACTTGATAATAAATTCTACAGTATGAAATAGTATATTTACGATGGAGAAATCTAAGGTCATTAAAAATAAGTGATCAGAATTATCGAAGTTAATCGAACAAATGAAAAAAAAACCTTGCTTAGGTAAACGAAAATTCTAATTTAATTTCCCTTCTCCCTCTCTACTTAACTCACCCCAAACGGATTGCTCCGGTTAACTTGAGCGTACGGAACACCGAGGTACATGGTGTAATTACCATCACTTGCTCTTACGCCTTGGATAGGACCTACTTTTGTATGCACAAAATATTCCGAGCATTGCGTATTCACGAAAAGAAAGACTAGTGAAATGTACTTGTACATTCTTAAACTAAGAAACGAAATAAAGTTACTTTATCTCATAATAGTATGGTAAATGGCCTTAAAATGGAATAACGTTTAACTAAGTAATTAATCATAAACTCAATATTTTTTATTAGGGTCCCTTTACATGTGGTACATCGATTTCCGATTATTTTTTTAGGTCTACGCGAATGTTACACATTAGAATAAAATTATAACATTTAGGTATTTTACAATCCTGACGCTTCAGAAGCTATACAGCTACCGTGGTTACTGTCATGTAATGTCCTGATGTCACAAGTTGACAGAAGCTTCTCGAGCACGTGCTTACTCCATGACATATTGAATGGGTGCAGTGTTATTTTATTAGTTAACGAATTCCGAGCGTTGACGATGTGTGCGGTGTGCGGATAAAACTTAGCGGGTATTTGATACACTGTGACTACATTGTGTGTCTTTAATATAAAAAAGTGATTCGGAAGTTCCGAAGATTTTTATAATTATTTAGTTTTTACGAGCAAAATTGCTTATTGTATCTTGCAGTCGTGAGGTGTTCACTTTTGGTATAATAATGATTATAACTGGGTCCCACGCAGAAGGAAGCGCCCATCTTCGATATTGGATGCTTTTAATTTCAACAATCTCACGGATCATCCTTGAACGAAATCGGTGCGCTTTGGTGAGGATTTGTGCTTTGTCAAATGAAATGTCACCTACGGAGGGTGGGCCTTCGGCCCACACTTCGCTGTGATGGGACCGAAGGTCGTGAAGGCGGCGAGTGCGCTGGGCAGACTCCTCCCGAACCTCGGAGGACCCAGCGCCGCCTGCAGGCAGCTGTACTTCGGTGTCTGTCGGAGTATGGCGACGAACGGTACTCCGGTTTGGGCGGATCGTCTCACTGTGAGGAATAAGGCCCATCTGCGCTCTGCGCAGAGGGTCGTCGCAGTGAGGTCGATCCGGGGGTACTGTACGGTATCGTGGGCTGCAGCGACAGCCCTAGCCGGCGATCCCGCGTGGGATCTCGTGGCGGAGGTTCTTGCCGAGAGCTGCTCCTATGTCTCGGATAGGAGGGCTCTCGGCCTGAGCCCCACGCATGACGAGATCCCACGGATTCGCCGGTTAGGACATGTGGCGTTAATGCAGAGGTGAGGGGAGGACCTGGCGCGGCAGCCGTACGGTAGAGAGATAACGGCTGCCTTGCGCCCGCTCCTCTAGCGGTGGATGCGCCGTAGGCGCAAACCCCTCACCTTCCGTCTGACACAGGTGCTCACCGGGATTGGTTGCTTCGGTGAGTATCTGTGTAAGACGGCCCGCAGGGAACCGACGACTCGGTGTCACGATAGTGACGCGGCGGTGGACTCGGCCCAGCACACCCTCGAGGTGTGCCCGAGATGGGTGGCGCTGCGTCACGATCTGACATTAGTTGTCGGAGGGGACTTGTCAAAGTCGAGCATCATCGTTGCGATGCTCGGCAGCGACGAGTCCTACCAGGCGATGGCTTCCTTCTGTGAGACCGTGATGTCCCAGAAGGAAGCCGACGAGCGGGTGAGAGAGGAGGCTGCCGACGCGGCCTCCCCACGCCGACGACGAATGGGGGTACGAAAGAGGCGCTATCTGCAGCGCCTTCAGTAGTGCCCCTGTGTTCCGTGTCGGGCCGGGATGGGAACCCGGCCCATTTCCTAGACACGGCGTCGTGGGGACAGTCATAGAGTAGCCGGACGGTCGGAAGTCTGGCCTTTTCGCCGAGGCCAGCCTGTCGCTGGAGGGGTCATCTGTTGCCTGCAGATCCGGGACCCTCTACTTGTAGCGGCTGATGGCTTCCGTAGGGGTTTAGTTGGTATTGCTACCCAATGGTCGAGTCCAACATAGCTCTGGGGGTCTACCCGGGCTCCCAGGTATCATGCGTAAATGCATTCCTCTTCGTCACCAAAAATTAAAAAAAAAAAATGTCACCAAGGCCAAACTCAGTGTATTCGCAGGCTGCTGATTTCGTAGCGCGACGGTCTTTAATGCCTGATATTTGTTACATTTATACATATATATATACAACATATAATATTAACAAAAAAAGTTGAAACTAAATTGAACATTTAAACATTAATGTAATTTTGAAAAATTACATAAAATATCATGAACCACAATTCCCTATTATAGGTAGATAGATATTCAAACGTCTACTTTTCCAGTTTAACATTAAATGTTTATAGATTACTCAGATACTACTAAATAAAATTAATAATAGCATAAAACTTATGAATATACAAGGGTCTCTATTATTTCACAAAATTTCTTATCAGTTCATAAACTTTAACCTTTAACCTTTTGTTTTTGTCTGTCATGGTAACTCGCGGTACAATATTGTAGTAAAATCTATATAATATATAAAAATTAAATAACACTCACTGATTAATTATAAAATTTCAGAAACTATAACACTTATGATCTTGAAATTTGGCAGGAAAGTCCCTTTTAGGTAGCAGACATCTGCTAGGAACGAATTTTACCCTTAAAGGCGCATTTTTGAGCATACGGGCGTAACTCTGCATGGCACAGATAGCTGTCGATATAACTCGCGTTGCATCTTTGTTCGTTATATTAATAATTGTATCTGCCTCGTTGTTTAGTGGTAATAATGTTCAACATTAGTCGTGAGGGCCTGGGTTCGAGTCACCGGTCGGACCAAAGTGGTTATGGGGGTTTTTCAACTTCCAATAACAGTCCGAAGTCTCTAGGATTTCTAATAACAGTCGGCGATGTTATACCCCCGTGCTTCGTAGAGCACGTTAACCAGTCGGTCCTGTGCCTGATTTCTCCGGTCATGTCGAAATGCTCATTCCATCGGAACAGGAGAATGAGGGAACAAGGAGTGCGCTTGTGCCTAGGCACACACTTGTGCACTATAATATTAGGTCCTTGCATATGAAATTGGCGTTTTTCGAATAACGAACTTCTGCTCCTTGGTAAGGAATTTCAAATTCAAATCTGTACACTAATTACTCTTTGTTTTTTCTTCTGTTCTCTTTTTCTGTTTCTCACTCGCGTCACTCATTTTACAAAATGGAAAACTTAAAATATCGCATTATTTACGAGTACGAGTTCCGTCGTGGCACTAGTGCCGCGGAAACGACTCGAAGGGTTAACGATTTGCATGGCGGTCGTGTTGCAAAAGAAAACACTGTTCGCTTTTGGTTCCAACGTTTTCGTTCTGCTGAACATGCCCCGTGGACGGCCTGAGACCCAAGTTGATAATGAAGAGTTAAAGGCGTGTCACGCCAGAGGTCGCGGGTTCGAATCCCGCCAAGGTCATGGATGTTTATATATGCAGAATATGAACTTCTATGATAAAAAACTTAAATATATAAAATTCTTAAATTTATTTTTACAAATCTTTTGATCTTAAATATCTAGTATATTCCGTCACGATGTTTTCTTTTACCGTAAGAGCACTCAGAAAGTGTACTTAAGTTAAAAAAGCCTTATTGCTACATGGCCGGGATCGAACCTGGACCATCCGAATGGAAGTTCGAAATGCTAACAACTGAACCACTAAAGCTCTTTTTGAAGAATGATTCTTTGTCGCGGAAAAAAAGGAAATTTTATTCTATAAACTTTGCTCTATTCAATTATATTCTTTAAATTTTATATTATTCATTTCTATTCCATTAAATTTTGTAGTCTATCTAATCTAAACTTACATACGAGTAGTTGTACTGCACAAATCTTGATAGAATTGAACATCACGCTGGCAATTTTTATTACAAGCTAAAGACACAGCTTGTTTTATTGTTACTCTGAATTTTATTACAAATACGGAATACCATTTACTCGACCTGAACATTGTATTTTAAGGAATTTTATGTGAAAACCAACGTATACAACGGAGTGTTCGAAAAAGAAATTTTATAATAATACAAACATTCACATACTTAGGTGGATCTAAAAGTTCGTGGCCTAACCTACATGGAGCTATGACATTCTTTTAAATCTACCGTCATTTGTTAGTATGTGTCATATTGATTTATTGTGCGCAGTTTCATTCCGATACTGTACAATATAAATTTTCTGTGATTATTTGTTTGAAGCAATCTGACGCAATTTTCAATAATGGAGAAAATTGAACACCGTGCAGTCATTAAGTACCTCAATAAAAAAGGCCTATCACCAAAAGACATCCATCAAGATATGGTGAGCACTTTGGGGGAGTCTGCTCCATCGTATTCCAGTGTCAAGAAGTGGGTAGCTGAGTTTAAGCGTGGTCGTGAGAGCATTAAAGATGATCCTAGGAGCGGAAGGCCTACATCCTCTACCACGAAAGAAAACATCGATAAAATTTGTGATCTCGTACTGGGTGACCGACGTTTGACCATTGGTAAGATAGCTGAGATAACAAACTTTAGTAATGGCCGGGTGCAACACATAATAACGGAAGATTTGGGGTTCCATAAGGTTTCTGCTCGCTGGGTCCCGAGGTTGCTTTCTGCTGAACAAAAACGAGTTCGATACACAATTTCGCGAGGCTGTTTGGAACTTTTTGAGATTGATCCCGAGGACTTTTTGTCTAGATTTGTTACCATGGATGAGAGCTGGGTTCACCACCATACTCCTGAATCAAAGCAACAATCCAAACAGTGGAAAAGATCAGACTCTCCTACACCGAAAAAGGCTAAGGTCGTTTTGTCGACTAACAAAGTCATGGCTTCTGTTTTTTGGGATGCGAAGGGCATTATTTTTGTAGATTATTTACCGAAAGGTCAAACTATAAACTCTAGTTATTATATAAGAAAAAAGGCCGGTAATGTTGCGTAAGCAAGTTTTGTTTCATCAAGACAATGCACGTGTTCACACTTCGGTAGAAACAATGTCTGTAATCCATGATTGTGGCTACGAATTGCTGCCGTTCGCCGACCTTCCGGTGTTTTTTTTTCGAGGGGATAAACAAGTTGCAGGTCAGGTGGAAGAAGTGTGTTGAACTAGATGGGGACAATGTCAAAAAATATAAATAAATTTAGATCCAATTTTCTTTCATTTTCTTGTTCGGGCTTAGAACTTAGATTACTTAGATACACCCTCATATTTCCATTGTAGTAAGACAAGTCCTTACGGCACTTAACACAGGGCTAGGCTAACGTCCCCACCATGGTCCGAGCCTTGTCATGGCGGTGGGTCTTAGTAGCGTGGGTGAACCCAGGCGAAGCCAATTGAACCGAGGGGGATCTTCGCACCTCTCTCCTAGAAGAGGGGGCTTAAAGACCAGGAAGAGGAATCGCTCTTGGTACCCGTCTTATAAGAAGAGGGGACCTAAGAGCAACAGGGGGTGGCGCTTTTGCGCACGGGGCAAAGAGCGAGGATGGGAACCTCACACCATTACATTGTCCCAAAGTCGGTGGGGTTGTCCTGTAGTGCTGGACAACCCCATCTGTGGAAGAGTAGTTGGTCCCTTAGGGGCTGACTAGCCATCGAGGTGCCCTGATGGTTGTTGTTCCGGGGCACCTCACCGAGGGCGGCACTGATGGCCCTCGCGGTGGTTTTTGTGGGTATTCGGCATTATCCTGTGCCGCGAATCCCACACACCACTGGACCCCGCCCAGGGCCGGTGAAGGCACGTAAATGCGTTTCCCCGCGTCAAAAAAAGGGCTAGGCTAACGTGGTATGATAAGTCCACAGACATTATTATTATTATCTACGTTATTGGATGTTTTTAATTTCACTAACGGATGATCCGTGAACGAATTCAGTGCGCTTTCGTGTGGATTTGTGCCTTATCAAATAACCAAGGCCAACCTCATTACCATAATGGTTGGATCCTGGCCAGCCAGCCAAATCCTACCCCAAGCGAAAAAAAAACCCCAAAAAAGTTACTTGTAGGGTTTTGGTGGACTAGTGCCGGTATTGCTCATTGCAGTTTTCTCAAATCTGGCCAGTCTATTGTCAGTAATTGCAAACCATGATGGAAAAAATTGCGGCTAAACATCCTAGGCTGGTAAATCCCTCCACGCCAATGCTGCCTCACGACAACGCTAGAACACACGCCGCGCAACAGACGGCTACTAAACTAGAAGAGCCTTAATTGGAAAGTCGAAGACAACCTCCGTACTCCCCGGACCTTGCTCCAACAGATTACCTTTTTTTTGGAAATTGTCTGTTCCACAGGAGGGGGCTGGCCAGTCGCCGAGGTGCCCTGTATCTGACAGATCCGGGGAACCTCAGTATAGGCAGCCGATGGCATCCGCACACCCATCTGATCCCACCCAAGTACTGTGGCAGTGCGAAAATGTACGTCCCCGCGAAACAAAAAAAAATCATATGAATATCATAAACCTTAAACTTTTAATATTTGGTTTTCTGTGACAATTGCAAAATATTCTGGTAACGAGGGTACTTCATTTATAAGTACCAAGTACTTATGTTATAAAGCTGAAATGAGTTTGCTGGTGGTACCCGTTAATCTAAAAAACAAGTAATCCAAAATTCTCGGTAAATACCGAGGAAGGTCATAGTTACATTATATCATGTGTAAGGAGGAGCGGTTTATTTAAATGGTAATAAAAGAAAATCTCAAGAGCCACCAGATAAGTGATATGAGGTTGTATTGACTGCTATGATATAATAATAGGTTGCTATTTCCTATGTCATACTTGATACTGGCCAGTATTGAATATACGACAATATGTTGGTGTTATATTATATCAAACATCATCATTGTTATCAGCCCTTATCGGTCAACTGCTGGACATAGGCCTCCTTCAATGAACGCTAAGACGACCATCCATCTCGGACCAACTACTGCACGGAGATCGTTTTCCCAGCTGGTCGACGGTCGGCCCAGAACGGTCGACCAACACTTCGTTTTTCCAAACGCGGCCTCCACTCCAGTACCTTACAGGCACATCTGCCATCGGTTCTTCTGAGTGAGTGACCAGCTGGTCGGTTGCGTGGCGTGATATCGTTTACTTTAGTTCTCTGTCCTATGACTGCGTTACAAATTCTGTCGGCCAGAGAAACACCCAACATAACACGTTCAATAGCCCGCTGAGCTACCTCAAACTTGCGGACCACTCCTCAATTAAGAGGCCATGTTTCGGCCCCGTAGGTCATCACGGGGAGAACGCATTGGTCGAAGACTTTTGTCCTCAAGCTCTGCGGTATAGGTGACGTGAGAATGTGACGAAGCTTCCGGAATGCTGCCCAACCTAACTGAATGCTTCCGTCGGTTTCCTTCTCGAAGTTATGTCTACCTAATTGCAATAGTTGCCCGAGGTAGACGTATTCGTCTACGGCTTCGAGAATAGCACCATCGACGTTGACCGGCCTAGGGAGAAAGTGTTCGTTGAACATGACCTTTGCCTTGTATAAGGTCATCCTAAGGCCAATACGTCAGGAGGATTCATTTATACTGTGCAACATTTCCTGCAAGCTCTCCAAGGATGTGGCCAGCTCAACGATATCGTCGACGAAACGAACGTGTGAGAAAACGTGCTCCCCGTTAATGTTTATGCTGCATTCTTCCGTGAGTTTGAATTCCTAAAGACGTCCTCCAAAGTATTAGTGAACAGTTTCGGGGAAATGACATCACCCTGTCGCACCCCTCGATGCAACTGGATTGGACATAAAAGTCGCGTCATGCAATGCTCTCATTACTTCGACGTGTTGCCAATCGACCTGACATAGATGTAAAGCTTCCAGAACAGCCCAAATTTCGACAGAGTCAAACGCTTTCTCATAGTCCACAAAGGCAAGCTACAGCGGCTGATTGTACTCATGTGTCTTTTGTACAACTTGCCATATGGTGAAAATGTGGTCAATTGTGCTAACTAAATCCTCTGCGAAACCCAGCCTACTCCGGTGGCCGCAATTCGTCAAGCTTTGTGGAGAGACGATTTGTCAAGACTCTTGAGAAGAATTTATAAATGTGGCCAAGAAGTGAAATTGGTCTGTAATTTTGAAGAAGTGATTTGTCACCCTTCTTAAAACACAAAACGACGTCACTTCCAAGTCATGCCTTGGAAGTACGCCCCGCCGAAGGACAAAATTAAAAATATTGTTAGCTCTCGTAACACAGATCCGTCTCCTGTCCCAAAAAGCTCGAATTCCGTCTAGACTAATTTCACTCATTGTCAGGCGATCTTCCGAACGTCAGGTTCGGAAGAGCGCCTGACAAATGTCGTGTCAGGATAGCAAGCGGATCCATCACATTGCTACTCCGTGTGGTCCCAGACTCGATTCGATACCTTTTCGTACTCCCACTTTGGCATTAAAGTCCTCCATAACAACATTAAAATAAATTAAAATAACAGGTGTTATGTATGGTCTTTGAGACATCCTCGTAAGTTGCCTCCGCGTCGTCATCGTAATGTGTCGAGGTTGATGCATGCGAGTACTTGTATCACTTTGAGGCTGTACACCTCTTAGTGAGTTTAAGTATGACATACGCCACCCTACCCGACACACTAAAGATTTCGGCGATATTGCCTACGAGGGACTTATTCACGAGGATTCCCACGCAACCTTGTGATGGAATGTCGCCTTCCCTGAAGTAGAATAGGTGACCCGATGGCAGAGTTATGGTGTCTTCACCTCGTCTTCGGACTTCACATATCCCCAGAACGTGCCAAATTATGTTTTATTTAATTGTTAATTTGATTTGTCAAAATTGATACAGATTTACAAAAAACCGGCCAAGCACAAGGCGGACCCGCCTAGGGAGGAGGAGGAGGAAGAGGTGTCTTTTAAAGTGTATCAGCAAAAAAAAATCGCATATCTCTTTAACCACCAAATTTATTTTGTAGCGGTTCATAAAATACACCTACACGCAAAATATTAAAACATACAATACCTACCCATAATCTCATAAATTGAACGTATGACGTCTACGGACGGACATGACGAAATTATAAGGGTTCCGTATTTTTGACACTTCACTACCTAAAATTTACTTAGTGTCCACAACAGTGTAAGGCAAAACCTAAGCTAAAGTAAAGATAATGATTTTTTTGTCCTCGGTGGTTTCAACATTATAAATTAAATTTGTAATAAAATATTGACGCGGTTCCTCTCAAGAAAAGAGGGGACAAAAGAGCAGATATTTTAGCGCACGGGGCGAGTCGAGGATGGAAACTTCACCCCATTGCACAGCCCCAGATTCGGTGGGTTTGCCCCGTTTTGAGGGGCAACCCTTCTGTGGGGTTGGTGAACTGGACTCTCGCCCTGGGCCGTACAAGCATTTCCCCGCGTCAACAAAAAAAGATATATCTCGATATACGAAAGTCTTTCCTATCTGCCATAGAGGCGTCGAAGATAGGAAGAGACTTAAAAGGAATTTTTTTTCAAGAGATTTGAGAACTCAACCTTACAACATGTTTAAAACACCGATGAGCAGGGGCCTGAGGGGGGCATTAACTTTTTTTTTATTCAAATCAAATGTACTGTTTTAGCACCATTCTGACCCATTAGCGAAGTAGCATAAGCCTACCTACGCTCCCGGCATCTAATACACGCGCCTACGTCTAGGGTGTGCTAGGTCGTATCCTCAGCAGCGCCAAACTTATGCTAGCACACGTCCGTCTCCCGGCGGCAACGGACCCAAACAGATACGCGCCAAAGTGACCAAGTCCGGCGAACATGTGTGTGGAAGGCGAGCAGTTTGCGCTTGCGGCGCATCCAACCTTCTAGTGAGGAATGCGTGGCTGGTACGCACACCGTACTTCGACTGTGTCTCACTTCTTCTCGACGGCGTGTGCACTGCAGTAGCTCCTCCAGTGGCGAGTACTCGCCTCGTCTCCGTCTCCCATCCGTGAAGAAGTACATTGCGTTGAGCACCTCCACGAGCTCTGAGAGCAGGTCACCGGTAAGAGCCGCCGCCGCTGATTTGACCGTACAACACAACCCCACGTTACACGGTATAGTCACCGCTTTGACACTCTGCGCTTTCTATTAACCGTACCAGGGCGTGTGCTAGTCATTGTTTATCCTGGAAGTATCGGTTACACAGGTCACTATTAAAGTGTCAAGTAGCTATTCGACACATAGATCTTACCTAACACATACACTTATTCTTTTTAATGGTGTAACTTTACTTCGAAATGATCCCTGTGAAACCGATATTTGTACTTAAGTTCCTTAGTAAATTGCCACTAAGTTCCGCGTAACTGTAAGTATTGCATTGTAAGTAGCCATAAGCCTAGAAGATTTTGGCTAGATGCCTTTTAGTAAGAGCAGCAGATATTGCAGCAAAATTGGACTGACACGACCGGGCAGGTAGGTACCTCTCGCTAACATCATACCGCCGTAAAGGGTCAGGTATACTGTCGTGATTCGTGAGGATGATACTGTAAAAAATGACACTATAGGCTACAAAAGCTACAAAACACTACTCGATATGGACACCTACCTGGGACTACCTCAAGGCAAGCCCTTAACACTATTCTGGATTGACCACAGATTGCTTTTCTCAAAGGACTAAAGAATACATGTTAATGAATGTAACAGATTTTATTATTAGAAAGTAGGTAACGATGCCTTCAATAACTTTATAAGTTAATTAAGGTAAGTATCATTTAAACTTACAAATAGACATACACTTATTATTGATTATATAACAGAAATTAAAATATAATAATGGCGGAAAGAAGATATCAGGTATTTCGAAACGCTAATTCATATTCTTACTTTCAGTGTTCCGTACCATAAAACAGGAGAACACTGAACCCTAATAAAATCACTTAATTGCCCGTTTGTACGCCTGTAGACACGCTTTTCTCGGAAATGCGTGGAGAAAAACGTCTTGACAAACGAACAGACTTTTATAGAGATACAATGCTCACAACACCCGTCAGTATGGAATCCTTTCTGATATATTTCTATGATATAATGATTAATTTATAGCCTTTACATTGTCAAATATTGTTAATAGCTACAAGATGGTCGGCCAATGTTAAATTTTATAAACTTGTGGGATAGGCCGCTATATGTATAAAAAATTACCAAGGTCCAGTTTTTGTGTTAGCAACTTCATAAATTTGCTGACACAAATTATGAAGATCTTTTCAAGTCAATATGAAAAATTTAAACCTGTTGTGGTACTCTTAACTTGACACATTTTTCCTTCGGATCATTACACATTGTCACTTAGCTCACTTTTACACTATGCAACCTTTCTCTTTTTATTTGCTTGTATTTCTCCTACCTCTTCTAGATCCCGCTTACTGGATCTCTGTTTATTACCATTGATACTCTCTTTATTGCTTTTCTTTCCTTTACCCTTTCCTTTAGCTTCATAATACTCTTCTATCTTATGACTGTCTTCGCCCGTCAGGGGCTCTAATTCTAATGTTTCATCTAAAGCACTGTTTTTAGGTTTTTCATCTATATCTTTATCTGATGTCTCTTCATCGTCAGAATAAATTATGTTACGTTTTGGTTTACATTTAGAACTGGCCCCTGAAACAAATACAACAATAATAATATTTGTGGGCTTATCACACTATGTTAGTCTAGAACGATATTTAGCCCAAAAACTATCCAGGCTAAAATATATTTGTTACAAGTACTAGGACAATGGTCAAATAATATTTAATGTTTGCTATAAACTTAGGAAATCTTATAAATTTACGATTTTTTGTCATAAAAATACAAACTACATGTATGTATGTGATAACCCTGGGGCATGGATGGCCACGATTCAAACCCACAACCGCTGATGTAACATATCGACACTTTACGTGATGTAGGCATGAAGTAGCCAAGTCATTGTATTGACATATGATTAAAAAAATATAATGCTTTGGAGACATAAATTAAAAAAATACGAAAACATACAGTGAGCGTCTCAAAACAGTCCATATAAAAGATGTGCAACTGTCAATTTATGCACTAGTGCATAAATGCATTCCCCTCCTGCTAGAACCAAGACGATATACACCGCTCGTACCGGTCGAGCGTTGAACCTTACATATAGTTACACAGCTATAAGACATATGACTGACAGAATGACAAACTCACACACCGCTTACGGAAACGAGCCCGGGTTCGAATCCGTGTTCGAAGCTTAGATGAATGTAGAAATAAATTAACGCGATCTTAGAGAGCTCTAATAATAAAAACAAAATATGATCACGGCTTCTAGCCGATTTGAAGCGCAAATCGACCCCATCCGTCAGTGGGTGGGGGAGGAGGCCGGCCTCCTCTGACAAGCCAAACCGAAAGACGAGCTAAGTTTCCTTGTACACTACATATAGGTACGAAATTAATATATGTTAATTATAGAGATATTTAAAGTCTTGTCTATCTACCCTACACATTATTAGCTTCGCTTTGTACAATAGAAAATAGTGAAATCAGGTCTTTGAAAATCGTAGAATCCTTTTTATTATTATAGGAATCAAAAAATTGCAGGAAAATGTTCTATAAATATGAAACAATACAAATTTCACCTATTCCATATAATCCATTTTTTTCTTTTCTGTAATTTCATTAGTTTTAAAAAATACATTTTGTCGTCATGTTTTTTGTCGCAGATTACTTTTACTTAAAATTAAAATGATTTTAAGTAAAAATAGTCTGCTATCCTTTGCACGTTCCGTGCGCCCGACAGTGAGGCTAGACGGTTGTGTTGGATCTATGTCGCTTATCCCGCCATCTTTTTTTCCCGCCTAGAACGCGGTATTTTATCTCAATATTATTTTGAATTTATATTATTTTACATTACACATTAACTATATTTTAATATAAGAACTACTTTTATTCTCTCGTGGTTATTTATTGATAACTATACTATTCTTTTCTAATAAACTTTGTGTATGAATTATGACTATCGTTATTATTAGTGATTATTTATTGTGTGCATATGTACATTTATAAGAGTAAATAAACTTTTTAATAGTGTTTGTGTAATAATTATGAAAATAAACCCTGATAATAAGCCACGGCTTATTATCTATACTAGTATAAAAAAGGAAGGTAGCAAAACGGCTTGTAAAAGGAGAACAGCACAAGTGTTAAGGCAATAAAAAGGTAAGTAATGCATATTTTAAAATATTTTTTTATGTAATAAATTCATAATTTTGGTTTATGTAAGACAAAAAAGGGAAAAAGTAGACAGTAATAGGAAGACGATCTCCGTGCAGTAGCCGATCCGGGATGGGTGCGAGTAGCAGGAGGTCGGTCGTCTTGGCGTTCATTAAACGAGGCATATGTCCAGCAGTGGACCGATAAGGGCTGATAATTATAATGATGATGACTACAAATAAAGGAACATAATTGATCTGTCTGGTGGTATTTCTAAGCTAATTTTGTTATAATGTCTACAGCTATTGTGGCGTAACTAGAGAAGCTCGTCATTGATCTTAGAAATCGTGGTTCAATCTCTGCATCTGTATTTTTTTTTATTATATAGTATAATGAGCAGACTGCCTCTTTTCACAACTACCGTCACTCATAGAAATCCACTCATTTTGTTATGAAGATGTGATGCCCTCTTCCTCCTCCCCTCCAATGCAAGGGACATAAAAATAATAAATGTTTTTGTAAGAAACGGCGAATTGAAAACATCAATCGTGCGTGGGCCCATGCGCTGTTCGCTGGGCTTTTTATAACATCCTGCCCTTGTACCTACTAGGTACCCAGTGAGCCAGCAACGACGGTACGCATACAAATTGTACCGCCACACTTTTGTGTGTATGTAGTATGACCTAATGTGGAGTATGCGTAGACTTATTTTACAACTTCTGAGGATCATTCACAGAGTCGTCTTAGCTTCTTTCACATTTCTTGCTTTCATGTGTATTGTATGCGTTATTGTATAATAATAATAGTACCTATGGATAAAATGAAAACATTTAAAATAGAAATGTTTACGCAAAATCATTTAATTTATTCCAAGGAATAATTCGAAAAAGGTATAAAATATCACTATTAATAAAAAATAAACCAGAAACTACCAAAATTTCAAATAGTAAAATGCAAATTATGCGCAAGCGCGGGAGTGTTTTGTCGGTTAAAGTGCTGTCGACTCTACAAGTAGGTTCCTAGTTCTAGCGTCTAGCGAATTATAAAGTTTAGATATTCGAGTGTACTGTCAACTGTGCAACGGTTGAGTAATATAAAGGCGAAGAATGGCAGTCCCCTCTCCGCGTCACACGACGCGCTCCTGTTGCTGGTTTTAGTACTACTACTACTGCTGGTCATCTCCTCAGAATCTGTGGGGGGTTACGGGCTTCGAGGCGGTCCTCATAAACCGAGTAGGGTCGCAAGGGGACGACTATCCCCTCGGTAACGGGGCCGCAATAATTTGCGGGTTTGCCATCGTGGCTTATTGGCTCAGGGGAATGTAGGCCCGTTTAGGGCCTGAGTGTTGTGTGGTGTGTTGTGACTGTAATAAGTAGTAACACACCCAGTGTTATGCGTGCGCATGTGTGATCCTCGTCCGGATCGCAGGACACGCAGTCCCTAGTCCGCTTGGTGGATCCG
>JAFELO010000047.1:95597-155125 GCA_017140195.1 Eumaeus atala | reverse complement strand
TCACAACACACCACATAACACACAGGCCCTAAATGGGCCTACATTTCCCTGAGCCAAAAGCCAGGATGGCAAACCGCAATTTTATTGCGGCCCCGTTACCGAGGCGATAGTCGTCCCCTTGCGACCCATGCGGTTATGAGGTTCGCCTCGATGCCCGTAACCCCCCACAGTATCTGTGGAGATGACCAGCAGTGATCCGAGTGCGTTGGTGTGTTTTTAGTACTAGCTAGTTATATGGACGCTATCATTATGTAGCCTTGTATTGGAGTCGCGCGCTTTTATATTTTACCATTAATATTATAGCTATTCGAATTTTGAATTATATTGCAAAAGTGAATACAAATATTTCAAATTTCTACATGTTGCCGTTATTAAAATTAAGAAAAACATGTATATATTTTTGTCCATGGAAGCCCCCTTAATATATATATTTTTTAATTTAATTATCTATTTTTAAAGTAAATATATATACAAATATTATGTGAAAATATCAACTAGAGCTGCCACGAATAATGAATGATTTGACCGAATAACCGAAACGAAAATTCGGCTTCACCTCGAATATTGTCACTCACTTATTGTTAAAGTGTTGTATTTTTGGTTAATAGGTAGCTTTTATTTTTCACTATGTTTTATCGAATACCGGACGGTAAAAAAGTGGCTGAATAGGCCGAATGCCGACTAATGGCCTAACATCTCTAATATAAACCTTCTATCTGTTACCGCTATGATAATCGTGCAAGAAAAGATGAAGGAAGATTCCGAAGGAAGATATTTTCAACGACCGGCTGGCCCCACCATGGATTAAGCCTTGTCGTGGCGGTGGGGCTTAGTAGGTAAACCCACGCGAAGCCAATTGAACCGAGGGGGATCTTTGCACCCCTCGAAGAGGGGGCTAGAGACGAGGAGGAGGAAGCGCTCTCGGTACCCCTCTTATAAGAAGAGCAACAGGAGGAAGCGCCTTTGCGCACGGTGCAAGGGGCGAGTATGGGAACCTCACCCCATTGCTCTGTCGCAAAGTCGGTGGGGTTGTCCTGTGTTGGGTAACCCCATCTGTGGAGGTGGAGTTGGTCCTTTAGGGGGCTGACAAGCCGTCGAAGTGCCCTGATGATTGTTGTTCCGGGGCACCTCACCAAGGGCGGCACTGATGGCACCCGCGGTGGTTTTTGTGAGTATTCGGCACTATCATGTGTCGCGAGTCCCACACACCACTGGAACCCACCCAGGGCAGGTGAAGGTGCGTAAATGCGTTTCCCCGCGTCAACGGAAAAAAAAAGACTTGTCGCGGGTGCGAATCCCGCCTAGGTCATGGATGTTTAAATATGTATTATATGTACTTCTATAATAAAAACCTTAAATATATAAGTGTTCTTAATGTACTTTTACTTAAAATTAAATATATTTCCGTTGTCTAGTACCTGAAACACAAGTCCTTACGGTACTGAGCTCAGGGCTAGGCTGACGTGGTGTGATAAGTCCACAGATTATATTATCTGTGTCATATATTTATTTACATATTCATATTTTGTGCAAAAATATGTTTCTTGTGCAGGAAACCCCTTAAATGATTATGTTATTGTTATTTTTTTTTTCATTTGGAATGAATTGAATTTCAATGGAACACTAAACTACCTACTCATCACCAAAATCAATCCACGTGTTTGGCCAATGTAGATAGTTACATACATAGATATGCAAACGAACGAAACGCGACACTGAAGATGTCACTTTACGGCGGTATTATGAGCGAGAGTTACCTCCCCGGTCGTGCCAGCCAAATTCCGTTGCATAGGAGAATGTAAGTCATGTACTATGCATGGCACTGTCTCCTTATATGCAGCATGTTACTACGTCTTCCAAATCGGTGATCCCATTATATGCATTAAACATGAACTAGCGTGGAGATGTGTTGTAGTGGAAAACCAATATAAAAATATTGCACAGTATAATGTCGTGCTAGCCGAATTTAGGGCCCCCCCCCATCAATGGGCCACCGGATACTCAAGATGTCATTTTCGTCCCTAATAGAATGAAAATATGTCACTACCTCTTCCTCAAACTCCCTTTTCAGAATCGTGTAAAACAATAATGGTGCTAAACTTAATGAAACTCAAAACTATCTCTAAATGATATAACATCTTATAACTGAATTTTAATTGTGTTTTTATACAATAGTCGTTATTGATAGAACAAAATGATCATATCGACAAAACTTAATACTTTTTGTTACTAATGCATGTTTATTATTTTAGTAAGAAGTATGCTAGTGTGTACGTAGATGGCACAACTGAACAGAAGGGTAACTGTTTGTCGCCACTCTGCTTACACACAATATTGTGTGCCTTGCCCTTATGGCAGCAGGATATAAAACTAATTCCCTACGTCCGCAACGTATAATGGACACTCGAGGTCATTCGCTCATGCTAGCCCATTAAAATCATTCACATCTGATTGACATAGCAAAAAAAGTCACGGATGATTTACAATGACGCATAAATTATGTTGAATATGATATCATATATCTTGTATTTTTGTAAATCAATTTTTATTTTTGTAGACAAATCAGTAAAGTGTAAATTCAAAATACTTACCGGCGTCATTATCCTCAATATTTTTTGTATGATTTGTGACAAAGAATGTGGTTATTGGTTTCTGCCACTTTGGAGTATCTCTGGGGCAAACAGGATTGCCACCACCTGAACTACTTTTAGAAGACTTCTCCCTACCTGAAAAAAAAAATTGATAAATATTAAGCAACACTCATGAAAATAATTTGAATGCAGACATTATCTACCCTACTCTACCCACAAATGGGCTTAAAATTTAATTTACAAATATAGCTGATACTCAGCCCCTTCTGTCAAAGACTGGCTACTGTTTGTAGACATATATTGCATCTGGTCGAATTTTCATTATCACCACTCATGACCTTCTTGGTCTATCAAACCAGAACAGGTTTGTGCATGTGAACATGTGAAAGCCACTACCACTTCAACCAGAAAATTAGTCGTGTGATATTCTGATTGTTTGTAGATACAAGATAACATAGACATTATTTTACATCATGTGATGTCAGTAACAAAACGTAGGTAATATTTACTGACCTGCAGACCCAAAATTGGCACTCGGTGGCGTAGTACTACATCTTGCTTTGCTGCTTTTACCTGACGAAACTGTAAAGTCAAAAAACGTCAGCTGGGTATACAATTCTAACAATTTTATTTCTTTATAGATATGTACTTTAAAAAAAAAAAACACGTTTTTTAAATTTTTTCACCTTTGGCACCAACGGATGCTTTTGTTCTAGCCATCGCATAAAAATTAATACATTGAAGACTTAACGAAGATTAACTATCAAATTGCATTACGTTTTGTTGTTATAAATTAATCAAATTTTATGACTCTTTGTAAGTTAAAAAAAAAATTAATTATGTATTTTAACTCTTTATAATAAATTTAAATTCTGTCCATCTGTGCTTTTAACTATTAAACTAGTAATTATTGCTGTTAGACAAATCACAAATACATAATTTCGTTTGAATTCTGAAGTATGCGATAAAGTTTTGAGTTCGAGCTATGAAAAGTCAAAACACCGGCAGCTTCGCATTTGGCGCGTAAATTTTTTTTCTCGATTTATTAGTAGATAGGCAATATCAGGATATTATACAGCCAGTCATGAGTTTTGTTAAACTAAATAAATACGATGCGCATAGAATATATAATTATATTTTTTGGAAAATTCAAATTTAAATAATAGAGTAATAACATTGTTCTTGGAATTGAAGCTCGTACGTATGCGCCCAATATGTGTCTTTAGAAGTTGGATGCTATATTTTTAATCTATAATGTGTCGTGACTGTGAAGTGTACGGTGACAAGCTTCAACTTTTTAAAATCGCTTAATTTTATAGTTATATTATTAAATTGCTATTAGTGTAATAGTTTGAGCTTAAAATAATAAAAGCTATCTCATTAATATCTATTAAATTATAAATGTGCTAAAAATTAAATCAGGTAAGATTTTGTTTCCGCATCAAAGGCTGACATTCACCTAGCATTTGGTTCTAATTTTATAAATCCAGTCGCCTATCTTTTGCACTATAAAATACCATGTTTAAAATGTTGTTTGTATGTATTATGTTTATGAATATGTGGTGCTATACGTTAAAGACATTGTTTGAAAGTGAAGTAAATTGAATTCAGGTTTAACAACTTTAGGCTTCTTCAAAAGCATTATTTTATATAACATTCACAGTAGCAAGTTAATATAACAACAACGAAGTTAATATGTAAGTAAAATTAAAAGCTAAAAGAAAGTCTTCCATAGTAATGTATATGTATATCTCAATTTTATTTATTATCAAAATCATAATAATTTTAATAACCATAATGTAACAGATGCTTAAATATGCTATAAAGCATACTGTAGTATTTTTCAACATCCAGCCCAATCAATAACGATTTCCTTTAAATGATAACATCTTAATAGAATATTCTATAGTAATAATAAGATTAAGACATATATATTGAGAAGAAATTATTGTATTAAGACATATACATTGAGAAAACATGGAATGTTCATGTCAGTGTTCAATTAAAATACCCAGCAATTTCAACAGGGCATAAAAAGACTGGAGATAATTGAGAAGTGGTGAATGATACACCCTTTCACCACATCACAATTATAATCACCAGTGATTATGAACAGGGACTGTACTCCAACAAGGGGGCTCATACAACAACCTTTGTAATGACGCTAGGTAGACTCATTTACATCCCATCACTGGTCCTGGGTGGGGTCCAGTGGTGTGTGGGGCTGAAGGCATGTAACATCATACTTGTTCAATACCCACTAAAAACCACAAGTGCCAGTAGTGCTGTTATTGGTGAGGTGCCCGGAAGTACAAATCACCTTGGTATATATAGAGGTGGCATTAGTTGCACATTTTTTATCCAATTTTTCTCAGGTCCACTCAGTGGCTTTATTCATAGACATGAATACCACAGTGTATGTGCTTTACCTATGGAAGGCAATTTCTTTTCATACACTAAAACCGGCTGAAAATGATTCTTATAGTATTCAGTTAGAAAGAAAGTGAAAGCACACAGATTAAAAAAATGTTTCAGGTTAAAATGGCTGATGATATTGATATAGAAGAGCATGATGTGCTGGATGATCCAAAGCTCAAGAATATATTTCCTCATATTACAAATATTAAGAAGGAATTTGTTGACTATGAAGAAGATGGTAAGTAAAGTATCTACAATATGAATGGTAAAAGATCAACCTTTTTTAACACATGGTATGTAATGGTCCTGTAACTAATGGAATGAAAATAGTGCACATGTACTTGCTAAACTCATCAAAGAGTGGACCACATGATACAAATAGAAACTAGTAAGAAACCCGGGCGAGGCAGCTGTGCGGGCAAGTACCTCAGGGCTAACCATATATTAAGAATTTCAAAGACAATTAGGTCAAATTGTAGGTATTACATCTATTTTTTACATAGGATTACCAAATCACAATGGGTTACCGAATATGCTTTGTGATTTTATACAGTCTCGTACAAAGCATCCTGTAAATCACCATGTACAAGTGAACCCAAGTTACGTTTCGTTGATCATGCAATGGCATTAACATTTACATACCAACGTGAATAAATCAATCTCACAGGGTTTCATGAGTAAAAAGTATATGATTATACATACTCATGATGATACATGAGCCAAAAGTCTTTATTATCATCATCAGCCAAAATACTTCCACTGCTGGAATGCTGGACATAATAATTGTCTGTGATAATTAATCTCAAGGTCAATAATAAATTGTACATATTTATAGGTAGTTAATTGATTTATGAAAAGCATTTAGTGTTTTGACAGTATAACTGACACATATATTCTATTCATCCATTCATTCACAAGTTACCCAGGATTAAATTAAGTAAACCTTGCATAATATATAGAAGTAAATACAAACACATGTGGTAGAAGAGCCTTAAGAGATTTCTTTACCCAAAATACACTTATACCTGCCGCCATTGTATTATCATGCTCCAACTACCATTAATTAATGCAGATTGCCGTGCCCTAAGGGGTGAAGAACTCATCCCTCCAAAGAGCCGTTGCTCACAAACCGCATGAAATGTAAGAGCTAGAAATATATGTATTGCAGCTGTTATTATATATATTACAGATGCTTTTTTTATCATTAGTCTTTATACAGACATTTTAATGTGATGCTGTTTTTGTAAATGTTTGACATTAGACTTATAGGCCTATAGTTTCCTGACATCCTTACTTTCTTTTTTATGTAACAATATGATGAAGCTTCTTGAACATTGTTCCGGGATTTTTTCTGACCTTAGTGTTGTGTTAAATATATACATTTGTTTGTGACGATCTTCTAGACAGAGATTTTACTGTCTCATTACTGGTGTTGTCTAATTCAGGTGATTTATTATCTTCTTGACTAGGTATAGATTTTGTTTCTTTCACTCATGGTGGCATCTCTTCTTTGTCTTCTCTGTGAATACTAGGATGGGGTGATTAGGGAGTTTTTGGGTGAAGTATAAGTTTCTCTAGTGTTTTGTTGTTATTTTTAGTACTGATTTTCTTGTGTATGTGTCAATTTCTTTTTTGTTCATTATAATGGGCCATTCTTTGTTTTCCTTAGTTCGTTATTTCCAGGCTTTTTTATTCCTCATGTTTGTGTTGTCACACAGATAGTATAAGTAGATAAATATGTCTATTTATCTACTTCCTTCCGTTCTTTCCTTTTTGGATATAAACTAATTTTGTTATTACTTTCGGATTATTTCTGATTTTTTTCACGCTCTCTATAAATTTTTACTGTACATTTTTGCACATAAAAAGTAGAACAATATTTGTTTCGGTATCCAATAATAAGGCATTTCAGTGGGGGCATGTACTCGTGCTTGTACAATTGACTAATTGTGTTTATATCCTGGGCGTTACTATTTAATATGGCAATTCCTTCGGTCATTTCTTTTATTTCGAATATTTCCTTAAATTATGTTTCGTAAGGAAACAATAACATATGATCCTTTATTTTCACATTTGTAATAGAAAATATAGTCTTCATATTCTAGTATCAGATCTCCATGTCTTCTGACTTCACTAAGTCCTAGTTATGACCCATTTAATGTCTATTAGGGCTCATTCAAATTTTTCTTCGGTTCTTAATGTCAATGTGGTACAGACTATGTGGATATTTTGTTTTTTGTTTTGTTTAGTGTTGTTTGATTGTAATTGTGATTTAGCTGGAGGGATATAGTCTGATTCCCCAAGGGGACCAGCCGAATTGGGGAATATGCTTTTTTTTTAAATATTGTTTTTAAATTTGTGTTGATTTCCCGTTATAGTATACGTTTGGGTACTAACGCGGTATGCGTTAGTACCCAAACGTATACTATAACCAGCACAAGCAAAAAACTACTTTGGTTTATGCGCTGGTATTTTTCTTCAAGCTTTAAATGGTTCGTTTGCATCGCTGAAATTGTTTTGGGGTGTAGAAGCAGGCGAGGATGATGCTCTTTTATGTTTCTCTGTCTCAATTATTTCGCGTATAATTAATTTTCAATTATTTATAATACCATATTTTCCGGCAGCTCTAGGTTCTTTAAGTTCCTATACTAATGCTTTTCTTTTTTCGCTCCTCTTTTGGTAAATCGTTCGTTACATATGTCCCTTTGGGCGACCTTACTATTTTTTTCTGCGCCAAATTAAAGAGAAGGCGATTCGATAGGTTGTTTTTATTATCTTTTTTGTCTCTCTCGCTTATTTCCACCTTGTCCTAATCAAGAGTTTCTTTCTTTTTATCAGCAATAATGTCGTTCAGTATTTTCACGACCTTTGCCATTAGTTCACTGATGTTCTTCCACCCTCCTTCTGCTCCATGTAAGTGATTTGAATTCAGACTTTTCCACTTTTCCCTAATTTTAATCTTTCCGTAATTCCGTAAGGCTTCTTTTTCGACTTTGTAGGTAAAAGCTGCTCATATAGTGATTTTGCAATGGATTCAGCGATTGTAAGCGTTTGTTTTCTATTTTCTTCCTCTATTTCTTCTTCTTTTCTACTGTCATAAAATTCTGTTAACTCGTACGAATGAGTAAACACAATTTTCATTTGTCCCTCCATAGTATTTGTAACACCTTGGTTTCAAACCTTGACAGCTGGTAGCAGTTCCGATTCTGTGTAAATTCGTTGATTGTTTATAATTTTTATACTAAGTTTTGATATCAGTCGATTTTTGACCACTTTAGACTTAACTACTCTTTTCGCAGACTTTTACGTATGTCTCTCGAACAGTAATGCAATTTTAAGTTTAACACTTTCACGATGTAATTGTCAATAATAATAAATAGCACTGAATTATATTATTAAACTGCAGAACCGATAAGAGATTTTTTTACTAATAGAAACAGCTTACTCCTTAGTCAATAGTCGGCGAGGTGTCTTGCTAACCATTGGGTATTGCGGACATCTACGAGCAGTAGTAATCATCTACACATTCTCATCTCATATGTAATATTTTAATAAAGTATATAAATTGTTATTAGCCTAAATGATTGTAAAACTAAAAACGGCATTCTGCACGGTGAGTCATAAATTATATAAGTCTCAGAAATTTTCCTTCAATTCGTTCTTTCTTTTCCAGACAATGAATACCAAGAAATATATATTGACCCAAATCAACACATCAAAACGGAGCCCATCGAATATGAGAGTAGAGAATCGCCCATAATTAACAGAAATGTCATAATTCTCGGTTCAAAACCATCAACTCCGCAGCCTTGTACTAACGCAGCTGCGTCTATACATGAAAGTTTATCAAATGCTGCATCTTTCGATTATGGAAATGTACAGGAGGATGATGAAACTGAAATTATTCCATGTAGTGTTGTCCTCGAAGATTGGGAGATACTTCTGTCAAATAACCCCTGTTACTGCTCGACTTGCCAAATCTTATTTCCAACAGTGAACGCCATTGATTTCCACCGGATGAGCGCTCATTCTTTTCTAGTAGCTGTCAGTAATAACAAGGCAATTAAGAGTACTTCTAAGAGTTCCCTAGAAGCGCATACTCCAGTAAAAGACGCTTCGAAGAGAATTGATTTGCTATGTCAACATTGCAATGTGTATTACCCAGATGAAATTGCCTTGATTAAACATAAATATTCGCTTTTACCTCACACATGTAAAATATGCAAAGAGGTGTTTTCGGATGAAGGGACATTGAAGTCCCACCAAATGACGCATTCTGTAAAAGAAGAACTATATGTAATTTGTACAACTTGTTCATGTGTTTTCAAAAAAGAGGAAAGTTTTATAGGGCATGTTAGCTTGAACCATGGTAATCCTATGTTAGAGAAAGCCATGGCCCCATTCAATCCAAAATGTGGACATTGTGAAAAAATTATATTTGAACCTAAAAATTATAATGCCCATATACGTTTCTCTCACCAAGATTTGTTCTTTATGAAAATAGGTTGCGATGAACAAAGTCAAAATCAATGTCATTTATGTAAACTGACCTTCCCTTCCGCCCTTGATGAGCGTATTCACAGAGCGACCAAACACCCGACTAATATGAAAGCATATAAGACAAAAGATAGAAGAGCCATTGAGTGTACGAAAAAATTTCAGAAGAGGGTAGTTTTGAAAAATAGTAAACCAATTAAGAATGTTGGTGTAAAACCAATGGCTTACAAACCACCAAGCAGCAAAAACATTGGTGTAAATAGACTTATTCCGAAATCAATTCTATACAAATGCAATAAGTGTCAAATTCATTTTATCTCTTGCACTGTTGCGATGGAACATTCTAGACACTGTACGCTCAGTAAAGGAGATTGGAAGTGTCAGTCATGTCGACGATCGTTCAAACTGGACGACAAACAAATCCACATGTTGCAGCATGTTCTTAACGAACGGATCAAAGTACTTAAAATCTCAGATGCCCTGATGCCGAGAGTATTAAATAGATGCGGCATATGCAATATATGCTTCGACGAACGTACTTTTGCGCAGCACCATGCGAACGGGTGCAGACCGAGCCAGTCCGTAGAATGTGGCGTTTGTCATTTGTTAATACACGAATTTACAGTTTCAAAACACTTGAAACACCATAGGGAGTTAAGTTTAACATTAAACGATTTTATCATATCCGATTTCTGTACTATTGATAAATCAAACATTGATAA
Source organism: Eumaeus atala (assembly GCA_017140195.1). Classification (NCBI taxonomy): domain Eukaryota; kingdom Metazoa; phylum Arthropoda; class Insecta; order Lepidoptera; family Lycaenidae; genus Eumaeus; species Eumaeus atala. The sequence goes on along the minus strand of JAFELO010000047.1, from coordinate 144,897 downwards.
AAATACTGCATCCACATCCACGTCTACTGCCCCGATTCAATGTAAGACATATTCAGCCCCGTTTTCCTCAAAGAAAACATTATACTATTGTCCGAACTGCAGGTGTTATGTTAGTCGGAATAGACAACACGACGGACACGGTACCGGTGAATGTAAAGTGCGCGGTTCTAAAGAATTGTGTAAGCTTTGTGGTCTCCAATTTACCAAAAAGGCAATTTTGAGTCACAAAATATATCACAAAAACTATACGGTGCAGCTGTCTGATATAACATTCTTGAATATACTCAACGGTAAGAAGATGGTGCCGTCATTTCCTGAATTTAAATTTTGCACAACTTGCGAGGTGTATTTCTTTAGCGGCATTGCTCTAAAGAATCATGTGTGTAACGAAGAGGAACACAAGTCCTGTAAGCACTGCAATCAGAAGTTTAGCGATTTGGCACTTAAACTACATTTACCGTTCCATCAATACAAAAAATCTCACCCTGATCTTTCGGACACAAAGATACCTGTTGCAGCACCTGGGCCAAAATATATTCAATCAATTGCTAAGAATAAATCCTTATCATTGATTGGGACAGCATCACCCAGTAAGGAAACTGTGACAAAACCTATTCTCGACTTGATGAAAAAGTACGAGTCTTTGGTAACAATCTGGAACATTCTCTACAGATGCCGAATGTGTGATATTGTTTTGGATTCCTATAACGACGTTGTGGAGCATTGCCAGGATCATTATTGCAATATGGAGAACTACAACATTAATATATCGTATTGCAAAAAGTGCAAATTAAAATTCGTTGATAAATGTTACAGTAGACACAATGATTTACATTTGGAGAACAACATTGATGTGACGTCATTTATCATTATTGACTATGACTATTCCACATTATTATCTGATGATTGGTTGAAGATACTCGACCGTCTATCTAAACATCAGGTGCAGCAAATTTTGTCAAAGAGTATATATAACGAAATACGTGGAGTTAGGATGGAGTTAGTGTGTGAAGGAACGTTGGGGTCTATATACAGATGTAGTTTATGTAAATATACCGTTGACATACAGTCAATTGTCGACCATGTCAGGAACAAAGAATGCGAATCGGCCGAAAAAAATATGTGCACAATTTGTGATGTGTCTTTCCAATTTAAGAATTCCGCAGTGTCACATGTGAACACACATAAAATAAGCGATGAGCCGTTCAGAATTATTTCTTTTAATGAAGCCAAAGATTCATTTATCAATGAAGCGTTAATTAAACATGCTAAAGCGGACGATTTGAAGTTTGTTCGTTGTCAATATTGTGGCAAATTAATAAACAAAAGCCTTTATAAAAATCACATTTATAAACATATGTATAACCAAAAAATGAACCTACTACAGGATAGACCACAGAAGACAACCGAGCAGGCAGCGGTGACGAAAACTAGTTTTAAAAGCGAGCAAAAGGTTGTGTATCATTTCTATCTATGTGGACTATGCGAAGTTGCCATGTCTCATTTTACTATCAAGAAACATATGTGTAGTTCTGAAAGTCAAAAGCTGAAGTGTAAAAAGTGCAACTTATTCTTCAGAGCGAGTAATTTTTGGAAGCACATCAAAATACACGAGAAATATCCGAGACTCTCACGAAAAACTATTAGCATAACATATTTGGGTAAAGATGGACGTAAAAACAAAGAAATTAATGCTAACACGTCTACCCCCGCAAGTAAAACTACCTCGGAAGAGTTTACTGCTGAAGAACATCTAGGACGTAATATTACTAACAAATTAAAATTTTATGAATGTATATATTGTCAGACATGTGTTTCTGTTAGAAGAATTAACTACCACTCATGCATCACGAGCCGTGGTCGTACGAAGTGCCCCCAATGTGGAATATATATTCACTCATCACATTTCATCCAACACATTGCTTTGCATGAAAGAGTTCCCTTCAACAGAAAAAGTGTTAAAATTATAAAGTTCAAAGGCAAAAAGAAATCAAATCACTACACTGGCAAAAATGTCAATGCAGCTGAAAATAAATGTGCGATGAAAAAATATAAAAAAACAATAGACAATACAGATAACATTTCAAGCGATATGGATACCAATTCAGATTTTTCCATCGATCGCAAATTTGATTACATGCGTGCGTACCTATGCACTACATGTAATCTATTGTTTGTCTCTCGGTACAACCTGCTAGATCATATAATCAATGATAAGGATGCTTGTCATTCTAAATTTGGCAGTAAATGTGAGGTTTGTAATTTAAATTTCCACTCTTCAAACATCAATGTGCATGAAAGTGTTCAAAAATGTAAGAGGAAAAACGTTTCGGTGATAAACATATGTACGTTAGTTTTAAATGGCAGCGATGCTCAAAACGACTTAAATTGGTTATATTATTGTAAGCAGTGTGACATTTACAGTCTAAACCCAATGAGACACCATATGGCAACACAACACAAAAGCGTTTTGCGAAAAATACCGTGCGACATATGCGATGTGAAATTTACAAGTCTTTGTTATAGGATGCATATGCAAACACACCATGAAGATCGAAATATATCATTTGCTAGTCTCAACGTGGAAGTTCTAGAAGACTATACCCTAGAAGAAGCATGTTATGCATTGCAAAGACGTGACAATACTCTTGTTAATACTCAGCCTGGAAACTATGATCTCAACTTGGAAACTACTGAAAATTTCGATACAGAATCATCAAAAGTTGGCCATTTATATAGATGTCCTATATGTAATTTACATTTCCAGACAAAAATGTCCGCCTATTCACACCAGTACAAAAGTCAGCATGACGTTAGACCTGTTACTTGCGTAAAATGCAATCTGCCATTTAGCCGGACCTCTTTACGTATTCACTTAGAAAAGCACGATAATTATGAATCATTTAAGGTCACTGATGCTATAATAAATAAAAGGTATCATAAAAAATGGAAGTTATCCCTTAAGAAGACAAACTCAAGTAAAAGTAGGAAAAAGAGTACTTTGCGCGCTCTTTTAACTGATGACACTAACGTACCAAGGAGTTCAAATTCTGGTATAGTTGGAGTGGAAAATGTTACATACACAGGCGACTCTGAGTCTCATACGGCACCAATGAATGAGGCTACCGATTCAACCGTTCAGTTGAATCAAAAATACATTCCCAATTCTTCCACAGTCTCAGTAGACGAAACGCAACAAGCAACGGGTGACAATTGTCACACGAATTCAATGGATGAGTACAAACAGAGAAGCACTTCCAATGCGAATAGAATCTCAATTGATGGAATTAAGGAAACGATTGGATCCAATGTTAACGCAACTCCTATAAATGATTTGAGACCAATGCATTTTAATTCTCCTTCACTTTCGCCTGGTCCAATCAAACTTTTTAAGTGCAGTGAGTGTGATGTGTACTTCTTGACCGCTGAGTCTTGTCATGACCACACTTATGACCACGCGCCATTGGATCCGACCGAGTACATCGCTTGCAAGATCTGCGACCTGCAGTTCCTATGCGAATCATTAGGTAGGCACATGAAAGGTCATCGGGAGAAAACGTTTAATATGGACGAACTGGTCGTGGACGAGTATCAGCCGCGAGGTGTGAACGTCACCATCGATACGTACTCTGCCATTGATAGACTTAAGTCCAAGTTAGTCAGCACGACTACACATTCAGATAACGATTAAAATATTTTTTTTTAATCCCGATTATTTGAGGCCTAATTTTGACTTTCTATGTCCTACGCGCTGGTACGATTTTTTTAAACATTGACGACGAAATACCGGCTGGATTAGTCAGTAATAAGTAGTAGGAAATGGTAATAAATTCCAGCACGATCCACTCTTCCAAGTAATTGCAAGTGTTAATTACTTCCAGCATAACCTATACATCCAAAACAACACTACTACAGATGTCTAACATTGGCGAAAACGCGCCTTAGACAAGTATGTATAAGGTGGATATTTAAAAATCAACAGATGCGACGTTCGTCAAACATTTGCTCCATGGAATTCTTGGACGTCCTATGGAAGCAATATTACTTCGCTCTGCGTATTAATCCTATTTGCTAGTGGTACGGTAGGCAGACTATCCCGCCGCTATAGCTTTTTACCCGACTTCGCCAGAAGTAGTGTAATTTTTTGAAGACTTTATATGTTTTTCGTAGTATTGTTTTTGGCGTCTATTGATTATGTAAAATTTTTGGAAACACAATTGTTAACAAAAAAATTTCAGACTGTCAAATAATATAACGTTTCACTGAAATACCACCGCAAAGCAGCACATTGTCTAGTGAAGAGCTTTAACTTTTTGATTGTATTTTTCTCAAATTTTGTAAAGTTAGCACATAAGGAATTAAATAATAGTGATTTTAGTATAAGATGTAGGTACTTTAACTGGTAGCTCATTGTTATGTGTAATTTATTAGTTGTTCCATTGTGAGATAAGACCCCGTACATGTTTACTAAGATATTAGATCGACTTCAGTGCAATGCGCGACATTTTGAATCATTAGATGATTAGTAAATATTAGTGTAAGATTTAAAGTTTAAATAAATGATATTTGTCACAAAATGTTAATTTATTACATTCTACGTAAAGGGAGATAAAATCCTTCTGAAGAAATACGAGTCGTTTTCACTCGAGCCATGTGTATGACATGACCTGCCTCCCTTGTGGCCTAGTGGTAAGCACGTTCAACCGCAGTCGTGAAGTCCTGGGTTCGAGTCCCGGGACGGGCGAAAGTGTTAGTTGGATTTTTCATCTAATAACGTTCCGAAGTCGGTTAAGCTGTCGGTCCTGCGCCTGACCTCTCTCCGTTCGGAATGCCGTGCCGTCGGAATAGACAGTGCACTTGTGCCTGCGCACTTGGCTTCATTTGCAATCTTGTATTGTCACACGCTTTGATTGTGGAGGGAGTTTCAACACAGTTCTAGCTTTTCCACCGAGCTCCCGACTATTGCCCGCTGCTATCCTATCGAAGTGTCATTGTAGTTGTCGCTATCGAGCCTGGCCACACGGAGTAGCAGTAGTGGTAGATTTTTTAAGGAGAACACTCCCATCTAACAGGGATGAAATAACATTTCGATAGGGCGTAGCCGTGTGGGGTGTCATTGGATAGGTCCTTTTAAATGATGTGGAGATTTTCATGAAAGTTTTTGATTCTGCTTAGTTTGTGAGATGTTCGCTTCTGAAGTTGTAAAAACCCCTCGTCCTACTCAAACTATTGACCATCATTATCAGCCCTTATCGATCCACTGCTGGACATAGGCATCTCTTAATGAACGCCAAGACGACCGATCTGCTACTCCATTGAACATAAGTTGAAAATTGTAAAACAATGAAATTATGGAATTCAATAAAACTGTAAACTAAAAGTGGCTTAAGTAAAATCAATTTTAGTGTACTTTAAGAGATGTAGGATTTTTTGTTTGCTACTACGGAACCCTTAATAGGCGAACCCGACTCACTCCTGGGCGGTTTTTTATAGTATAAGTTGTATGCAAACGAGAAATTTTATTATGACTCGACGCCGGTAGGTATCCCCGTAAATGATACGCATGAGGGCAATGCGTCCCGCAATGGGCCACCGAAAATTCACAAACCGTAAGAAACTATATTATACCTACACGGCGGTTCTATATGAGCGAGTCTAGAGGCACTGTTATAATACAGCTTGCCTGTTTTTCCATATAAATATCGTTGAGTAGCCAACCTGGTTGCTAGAAGGTGTATTTTTCTTTAATAAAATTACACAATTATACAACAGGTCGAGTTTAGCCTGGGTCGTGGGCACATAGTTTAACAACAAGTTACGTAAGTTTTTAAACCTTTCTGGGACCCACCCGTAACAATACCCCGGTCATTCCGGCACAATTCTGCTGCAACGCCGCATAGTACTGCTTTTTACTTAAACAATTCATTATTTACGTTGTGTCTTATAGGAATTTAAATTACAACGTTAATACATTAATGCTATCATTAGTCATTACATACTTGTATATAATTATTGCTCTTTTGTCCTTAACCATAAAATGCATTTTATTTGTGAACGAATAATAAATTAATGTTTAACGAAAAAGGAATTTATGTTTGCTAAGAGTTGTACAATTTTTTCTAGAAAATTTTCATGGCGTTACCAGTTTATCTTTGCTTATCATAAAACAAATAGCAGACCTAGACTCCCGTGCTCTGGTTGAAGTTTTTTTTATATTACATGTTTTGTTATATGTCAACTATTAACGGTGAGAGTTGGAAGAACATCAGTCATATGGACACCACCAAGCTTTTTTACATAGATGCCATTTGTAATATAACATGGTAATCTCCATGTCTGGTTTTCTACTATCGTTACTCCTTAATATAATGAAATTATTGATTACGAACGAAGACGGAAACCTTAAAATTTATATGAAAAACGACTAACTTGTGTTTTGAAGTCGAAGAATTTCCAACACGATTGATCAAAAATTTCGTACAGTTAATATCAAGTAGAAATCAATACAAACAATTAATTCTAATTGTCTTTTTTTGTAACTAATTTTTTTAACAAATGAGTACATAACAAAGTTGTTAGTGAATAGCTTCTGACACTTGAACTTATAAACGAGGTAGGTTTAGCAGATAGTTTCATCCTTCAACAATCAATTATATGATTTCGAATAATAAGTACTTTTAATTTCAATTCAATTTAGCACTATTCGGTGTACAATATTTTGGTTATATAATTGGTTAACTTGTCTTTTGCTGACACAAATATATTCGACGGTTTCCCTACACGTGAACATGCAACATATAGTTGCCCATGAGAAAAACATGGATTTTCCATATTTTAACCAGAAATTGTCTTTGTTTGGCCTTGAGACTTATTTATGCTTCTGAAGGGTATCGTAGAATCAAAGGGTATCATTGGAATACGTGGCAACAGGACCACTTCTCCTTTAAACTTTCCAGTTAAAATGGTTACTTCAAGAATATTTCCGGTGATCTTTTTGATAACCAAACTCGTACCGTTGCATAATCGAGGTGAATTTTTACTTTATAACGGAGGAAACACCCAGTATAGCACATTCAATAGCCTGCTGAGCTATCGTAAAAATTGCGGACCAGTCCTACATTAAGAGGCCATGTTTCGGCCCCGTAGGTCATCACGAGGAGAACGCATTGATTGAAGACTTTTGTCTATAACGTCACATACAGGCGACGCGAGAATGTAACGAAGCTTCCGGAATGCTACCCAACCCAAATGAATCGTTCTATCGGCTTCCTACTGTTGTAAGTTATGTCTACGTAATTGCAATAGTTGCCCGAGGCAGACGTATTCGTCTACGGCTTCGAGAATAGTACCTTTGACGTTGACCGGCCTAGGGAGAACATGTTCGTTGAACATGACCTAAGGCCAATATGTCGGGAGGACTCATTTAGGCTGTGCAACATTTTCTGCAAGCTTTCCAACGGTAAGTTAGCAACACAACGATATCGTCGGCGAAACGAAGATGTGAGAGGTACTCGCCGTTAATATTTATGCCGCATTTTGCCCAGTTTAAAGTCTTAAAGACGTCCCCCAAAACATGAGTGAAGAGTTTCGGGGAAATGACATCCTCATATCGCACTTCTCGATGCAATTGGATTGGTCTTATTTGAGCTCCCGGAATCGGAACGGACATATAAGCAGCGTCACACAATGCCCTCAGTACTTCGTCGTATCACCAATCGACCTGACATCGCTGTAAATCTTCCAGAACAGCCCAGGTTTCGACAGATTCAAAAACATTTTCATACTCCTAGGAGGCAAGGTACAGCGGCTGATTGTACTCATATGTTTTTTGTACAACTTGCCGTATGGTGAAAATGTGGTATATGGTGCTAAATCCTCTGCGAAACCCAGTCTCGTCAAGACTCTTGAGAACAACTTGTAAATATGGCCAAGAAGTGAAATTGGTCTGTAATTTTGAAAATTTTGAAGTGATAAATCACCTTTTTTGGAAAACAGAACGTCATTTCCATGCCAAGCTTGGGAGGTACGCCCCGCTGAAGAACAAAGTTAAAAATCTTTTTTAGCTCTCGTAACACAGGTTCGCCTCTTGCCATAAGAGACTCGACTGTAATTCTGTCATTACCCGGAGCCTTTCCCCCTTTAAGCTGCGCAAGAACTAGACTGATCTCACTCAAGCTGACGTTCGGAAGATCGCCTGACAAATGTCGTGTCAGGATCGTTGTTCAGGGTATCGGAATGAGGAGCGTGCGACGTATAAGAAGAATCGGTTGTAGTAATAACGTTTTGAAACTTAAATATTTTATAAAAAAATATTTCTATCATCTTTGAGTGTTAGGCTTAATGTTCTCTATGTTGAAGAAATGTCACTCCTTTTCCCTTTGGCAGATATCTGCCATTCCCAAATCATAATTAAATAGTTTTTATTTCTCGCCGGGAACCTACATATTCGTGTCACGATGCACGAACTATCAAATTATTCAATATAAAAGGGTGAGTTCATGATTTCTTGCCGACGCCATATTTCATATCTTGAGTTATATGTTAAAATTTCTTAATTCTCTTAAGTGTCCATTTTGATATAGTTATTTACATGATCTGTATGGCTATTACTCTTATATGCCGTATCATAATATTTTAGTATGAATCGTATATGCCACGTTTGATAATTGGTTGTTAAATCCTATTTAATTGTAACTGAGTACATGTTTACCCATTTGCTCCCTGCGATTTCGACTTCCGAATCCATGAAGCCCCAGACTCGATTCGACACATTCGTACTCCCACTTTGGCATTAAAGTCCCCCATAACAACATTAAAGTGTGCCTTATGTAAGGCCTTTGAGACATCATAAGTTGTCTCCACGTCGTCATCGGGGTTCCTCTCATTGCATTTGAAAATAAGATACGCCATCCTACCCGACACACTAGAGATTTCGACGATGTTGCCTACAAGGGACTTGTTCACGAGGAATCCCACGCCGCCTTGTGATGGATGGATGGATTAGTGCTTGCTGAAAGTGGCTATTTCGGAAGTACATAGATTTTTTATACTTGTGCAGTAAATATTTATTCTGCCAAAATGAAGTATCCAATTATCTTTTTAAAGTAACTAAAAAACACTCATGTGCCCATAAAATTTGAGGGTTGCCCTGATTGCCAGGGGTCTCACTATCAGATCCCATCCATATGATAACAGAAAAAAATAGACACAAATTGATAAGCTCTTCTCATTTGAATTCGGCCAAAAGTGGATGCGCTTCTCCTAACTGTGAAAAAATATTGCAATTCAAACTTTCTGGATGATCTGTACAAGTTAGAATTTAACAGGACTGAATAATGATTTGTTTTTACTCATGTATTATATTTTATGCAATAAATATGATATTATTATATTACGAGGGCAGGCCAATAAGTGCGTGACTTTTTACCGCCTTATAATTAGGTTGGCAACAGTGTTCCCGTTAACAAGCATCCATCAGCTGACTCCTGTTAAAATTTGAACACGCTGGATCTTTTAGTTTGTGACTTTTTAATGACAAACAATTTCATGAATTCTACGGAAAATGGAGAAAACTGAATTGCGTCTGCTCATCAAGCGTTATTTCTTGCCGGGAGTAACAATCACTGAACAAAGGCTAAGCTTGATAAATACTGTGGTGACTCTGCACCATCGATATCAATGGTATAAAAGTGGTTTACAGAATTACTTTGTAGCCGTACAAGCACGATCGATGCCAAATATTCTGAACGCCCAGTAGAAGTAGCTATACCCGAAACAATTGAAAAAAAAACATGAAATGGCGTTGACCGATCAGAGATTGAAATTGCGGGAGATTGTGGAAGCCATAGGCATATCACATGGGTCAGTGGTTCTATTTTAAATGATCACTTGGGTATAAAAAAGCTATCCACAAGATGAATGCCGCGTTTGCTCACAATCAGCCACTAACGCAATGGCGAGACAACTTTGATTGAATGTTTGTCGTTGTTCAAACGAAATAAGGACGAGTTTATACTCCGACTTGCAACAGCGGACGAAACATGGATACACCACAATACGCCAGAGACCGAACAGCAGTCAAAACAGTGAGTTTTTCCGGGTGAATCAGCGCCGAAGAAGCCCAAAGTAGGTTTGTCAGGAATTGCTTTCTCATCCACCGTATTCTCCGGGTTTAACCCCAAGGGACTATTTCTTGTTCCCGAACCTCAAGAAATGGCTTGGCGGAAAGAGATTTTATTCCAACGATGAAATCATTTCACAAACAAATACATAGTTTGAGGACCTGGAGAAATCTTATTTTTGGCACGGATAAAAAAATTGGAGAAGCGTTGGACGAAGTCTTAGAGCTCAAAGGAAACTCTGTTGAGAAATTAAATTACTTTTTATATAGAAAAGACTTTGTTTCGTTTTAAAAGTCACGCACTTATTGATCTCGTATTATATAAAATAAAATATTTTTATTTGATTAAAATATTTTTAAAGTGATGAGACAGCAATGACAAAAGGTAAAATCGTAAGTAAATGTTTACAGAATAGGTGGGCAAAACGGTGGTATTATGAAGACGATAGGTAACTTCCGGGTTGTGCCGGCCCAATTCCATTGCATAAGAGGATGTAGTGCATGACACTACATCCTCCTATGCAGCAATAATAATATATATATATATATAATAATAATATATTATTATTGTATATATATTATTATTGCTGCAATATCTGCCTCTTCTCAAAATTTGGATTTATGGTCGACTAGCACAGTGTCTTCCAAAACGTAGCTTTGATCCCACATCTCTAAATGTTTCATCCACGTTGAAGGATTTGATTATATGCGAGGATATGTGATATAACCGATGTAGTCACTTGGTATAGTGGAAAGCTCGTATCTGAAAACATCTTGTCATATTATCAACAAAAAGAATAGTAAATACCTTTGAGAAATCTGTGTGGAGACAACATCCTAAGATATAAGATAGTAGTATATTTCGATTTTAATTTTTTAACTATCAATATATCATGAAAACTACATTTATCGAGATTTAAGAACATAAAAAAAAAATTTGAAAAATGAAAAAGCAAATGGTCGGCATTTTTTAACATTTCGCAAATATTTTGAGGTTCTGGGAGAGAAGTGTAAATTCAAAAGTTATAAAATCTTATTTATTTGAAACCAATCTAAATCCTTTTGTTAGGATTATAAATTTTACCAGAAATCGTGACAAATCAAAAAATTCTTTTGCATTCCTAAGTTCCTCAATTGAACTGGTAAATGTTTTTAGTTAGTTAGTGATACATTGGTGTTTAACGACTGGGCAACAGCAGAATTTCACAAAAGTAGGCAAATGTTATATGAACTGTATGCAGAAAGACAATACAATAATATACCTGTGAAAAATTCAGAGAATATGTCAAGGAGTGTTCCAAAAAGATTAAAAGAGGTTGTAAAAAAAACAAGTAACAATATATCAGTTTGAAAATTAACAATAGCAATAATATTATCGCAATGACTTGGAAAATTATAAAAGAGGAAATAGGAATAGTTAAACAACAAAATAAAGATCTCAAATTAACGATAGGAGACACAGCAATAAATCAGATTTAGAAATATCTACTGCTTCTGAAAATTATTTCACTGACATTCCTACTTCCACTACAAAATCTTTGAACTCCTTACTGCGGCCTCGATCTCTCTCCTTAGGCACATATCTGAATGTGTAAATCATTAATAGATTTAATGACGACAGACTTAGTATTGATATTTAATAAATGCTTCATTAGTTGGTTTATTTAATAATAAACCAACTAATGAATCATTTTACAGCAATAAATTATTACATAAACAGTTTGGATTCACACACGGTCGTTCTTACAGCTGATGCGGGTGTAGACTTAATACGAAATATTTTTGAGGCCTGGGACGAGTCACGTGATGCCCTAAGCGTTTCCTGTGACTTTTCTAAAGCATTTGACTGTGTCCAACATAGTCAGGAAGCTACATCACTACGGAATGAAATTAATTGACTCGTATTTAAGTAGTAGAATTCAAAGGGTAGATGTAAATGGAAAACGATCTCCGGGATCATTTATTAAAATGGTGGTCCCATAAGGATCTATTTTAGGAGCATTCCTGTTCCTTGTATATATCAATGACTTACCTTATCTTGTTAACGATAAGCATGACATAAGACGTACAGTATCTGCAAACAATACTACCCGTATTGTTTGCAGATACTGTACGTCTTAAGAGTGAAGACATAGAGCTAGAAAATACAACGGTATTTCTAGGAATAACTTTAAATGCTTAATTACAATAGGGCCCAGTATACATAGACAGTTTATCGAACAGACTTTCATCTTCAGTATTCGCAGTTAAAAAAAGTCGACAGATAACAAACGTAGAAACAGCTAGATTAGTTTATTTCACTTACTTTCACAGCATTATGTCATATGCAGTTGTATTATGGGGTAATGCTGCTCATATTGATTCAATTTTTGTTCTGCATAAAAGGTCTGTTCGTGCAATATATAACATGAGCCCAATGAAGTCGCTTAAGGATAAATTTAAAACTTCAAGAATTATGACATTGCATCATCAAGAAGAAATGTGATCTACATAACAATTGATATTATATAGATCACAATAGAAATAAGGACAAAATAGACAACGCTAGAAATAAGAACAAACTCGCTATGCCCTCCTCAAGGCTCCATAAAATTAATAATTCATTTACGGGCAATTGTATACGTTTTTATAACAAAATTTCCAGTAACATAAGATATTCGTTGATTAATAAATTTAATACTATCGTTAAAGAAAAACTCATATCGAAATCCTATTATAATGTGAAGGATTTTATAAATGACAAAAATGTATGGAATGAATTACTCTAAATTTAAGTACCTTTGTGAAGTAAAATCACAACTAAAAGAATGATAGGTACCCAGCAGGGTTTATTGTTTAAACTTATCTGCTAAGACAAGTATTAGTGATCATTACACAAATCCAATATGTGACAATAAACAATATACAATGCATTGGATAAAATGCGATATCAAATTAAAAAAAAAATTTAAAAAAACAAACTAATTATTTAAAGAAAATTATCATTTATATGCAAAACATTACAATTAGTTTACATATTGAGAAAAATAAAAACAGATAAGAATTAGTTACATTAACACCTGTATGTCTTACATGTGAAAAAAAAGGTAACAAAATATCGGTAGACACGTAAGTTGATAAATCCTTTATATAACAAGAAGTAAAAGAATTTATTTTTCAGTACTTTTGAAATATATATATTTAATAAACTTATTACATACATACGCTTTATTCTTTCATGTTAAAGAACCGTTGTAAAAGAACATATGAACGCCCACAAATCTGTTCACACGGAGCCTACAAAAGCGCCGGCGTTTATAATTTTTTATTAATTAATTGGCACACAACCTGTGTTTTTATAACACGCTACAAAGAAATTTCGTTTGAACGTGGCCTTAAAGCTGAAGTCCCCCACTTAAACAAACGAAATTTGAATGAAAACTTTTAAGTATGTTGAGAGCAATTTAAATATATCTTTCATTCTTCGCCACCGCTAACTCGTTTACTACTCTTGTTATTTGAATAACTAATATTCAAATAACAAGAACGACAACACATATTCGCTCCAGTTCCCTAATGGATTAGGCAGGGGGAACGGAATCTCTATAAAATATTTACCCTTTCAGGTATATTACATCAATATGAAGGTTCCCATCATATTTCTGCTTGCTGTTATCTGTTATACGACATTAGCTTACGATGATACGGATAATAATGTAGACTACGAGAAACTAACACCGCAACAGCTTAACCAAGCCCTTGATTGTTATTTAGACCGGGGACTATGCGATGATGTACAAAAACACTATAAAAGTATGTGTATATATATTTAGCATTAAATTATTTACTGATGTTAATTCGTTAAGTAAATAAAGATAAATCCAACGAGATGTCGGTAAAATAATTCTATATTATTTTACCATGTATTAGTGGCTGTAGGATAGTACACTGCAGTTACATTAATACAGGATGTTATATATATAGTGACTTCGAAGGAAACTATGGCCACAGTAGTGGTGTTTCTTTTATTCATTCAAAATATCCATTCTTAAAAAGTATTTACATATATTATTACATTATTTGGAATTCGGATGAGAATCGAGTACTGAATGATGAAAACGATTCACCAGTCAGCCTGCATATGAATCAATTTTAAGAGCAAAGTACATGTAGATGACAGACTATATTAGTATGATAAAATTTCTACGTTTCAAGTGTAAAAAGTATGATGAAATTCCGAGCAAACTTTCTGTTATTTCATATATTTATGTTTAAATTTATCATTATTTATTTTACAGTACATATGCTTGAAGCAATGCGCAACGATTGCGCAAAGTGCAGTGATTTTCACAAACATAATGCGCACAATTTCTTCAGAGCACTCGAAAAAAATTAATCCAAAAGGTCTAGAAGAATTTCGACTAAAGTATTCACCAGAGCGTGGCAAATTGGAAGAAGTCGAGTCTGCTGTTGACCGTTACTAGTTGTGGATATTCTCAGTGACGTAACAAAAAGGTGACAACACTATAATGTCTCGGGGCTCGACGAAAGGTGTACCGGTATTCTCCTACTTCTTTTCAATTCAGTAATTCAGGCGATACTCTACCACGGCTATAACGGCATCATTAGCCGTGGAAGATCGTCCAATGTTCAAGTATTTGAGCATAGCGAGCACTGGAGAGCCATGGGCTAGGTCGGAGCCCCATATTTCAGCTCTGAAATATAATGGCCGAACTAATGTGGTGAAAGGACTAGTCACTTGACTCCAACAGTCCTGTTATGAGAGATCATGGAATGGATTATCCACTTGGGCAGCCGGTCAGAAAACATTGCCTATAGGTGAAATGTAATGTAAATTTGATTGTTAAACTGCACAATATTATGAGTCAGAGAATACAAATCCGACGAATTTGTCACGGTTCCCGAAAGATGTAGTTACGCCACTGATTGTAATTGCTACAGTATTTTTCCTTTTTCTTTACACAATATTGCAGGATTTTTTTGTAATGGTACAAATATAAGTTATACGACATTTTTCTATTTTTATTAACTAACCTGTATCCGTAAAACACTTTACAAGATCTCACTTTTGTTCACAATTATCTAAGCAACTTGATAATTGAAATTTATAAAAGTAATCATCTAAAGTGCATTGTAGATGGAGTGCAAATGTGATGCAAATTGCCTCGAGTTTATTCGTAACTAGCATCATCCCGCGATTTCGCATCTATAACTCCAGTCCCATTCGTCGTAGCGTTATGGCATATAGCCTATAGTCTTCCTCGGTAGATGGACTATTCAATAAAACATTTTTTTTTCCAATTCGGGCCTGTAGTTTCTGGGATTGGCGCGTTCAAACAAACAAACTCTTCAGTATTATATTATTTACACGTAATTTCGTAGCCATGATTTCGTTGACATTATAATAAAATACTAGCTTACTCACAGACGCTTGACTGGACGTTAGAATTATTCATCTCAAAATCATTATTAACGTCATCAACTGAAAGCGCTGCTGAAAATGTTTTACCTGAAGCAGCTGCATGTTCCTTTATTGATTGGGGCTTGACCAATACTTTGTCGCTGTAATCGTAATTAGATCTTGTAAATCTCTTGTAATCTCTCTTGTAAATCTTTAATTATGTACTTTGTACAGACCTTCACATTAATAATGGATTTATGATGACGAAAAAGCTACTTACTATGGTAAGTTGTGTTGGAACATGCGGTACACCAAACAAATCGAGTTTTGAATGGGTGACTAGAGTAAGACTTTTTAGTCTATACACTTTACGGATTAATTAATGGATTCGGCTGACTAGAGTTTTAAAAATGTATTAAACATTGCTGAATTAAGTTTACGAAACCAATCCTACCTTATTTCCAACGAACAATCTCGCCAAAAGCTCAATACGTGGTCCATTACTGGGTAACCCATAGTTTTCACCAATATTGACTCATGCTTTGGTGAGCAATAGCCTTTGAATCTAGGATTTAATTAACTCAGGATCGATCGCATCTCCCCACTATGATTCAAGGTGTGTCGTGGCGGTGGGGTTCAGTAGCCTGGGGTGAAGCCAGACACCTAAAGCGTAGCCAACTTGATTTGAGCAAGTATGGCTAGGAAAGTATCTCTCACTCATGTTATGATACCGCAGTATTCCGTAAGTTTCTAAGTAGCCGTTGGCCCGTCAGAAGGGAAGAAGGGGCAACACGTCTGCATAGCAATCATATATATAATATATGCATAAGAAAATATGCGCACCGCATGATATCGATAGACTGTCGAGCGACCAGTAGTTTAGGCCGACTAGTATTTTTAGACTACTGAATAAGCTCTTTGATTTTGTACAGTGTCTTTAAAAAATACTATATATATATACTACTCAAAACAAAATAAGGGCCACTAGGATTTTTTGATGTATCATGAAAACAATAAAGACATTAACTTGTTCAACTTATGTAACTACAAAATAATGTTATTGATTATAATATAGGCTAATAATTGATTGAAATAATGATCATGAATTGTTTTTTATGTTCATAATAAAATTGGCCATTTTGAATTAAAAACATGAACAAAAGAAATCACCGGAAAAAGACAAACTACTATTCTTGACACTTTTGTTTCTTTTTTTTTTAATAACGAGTATCTCCTCCTCTCTTAGCAATACACTCCAGAAGCCTCGTATGCATACTCTGGATTAAATTCCTCACGTTTTCATCTAGAATCTCCTCCCAAGCATCTTTTAAAGCGTCAATCAGCTGCTGTTGGTTGTGGACCCCTTGCTCATTCTCTCTAACTCTTCGTTTCAATTGCTCGATCGGATTTAAATCCGCACTGTTAGCTGGCCATGGTAATACCTCAATATGAGACCCTTCTAGGACAGTTTGGGTTGATCGAGCTGTGTGTGCACGGGCATTATCTTGCATCAGGATGAATTCAGGCCCCACTCGCTGTGCAAATGGGATTACTTGAGGCCTGATGACGTCCTCAATGTAAGGTTCTGCAGTTACGGTACACGGAACTTATTATGGTGAGCTCGTGTTTACCGTGTAAACTAGTCCTACCCCAAACCATTACGTTGGGACCACCGAAACGGTCAACTTTGTGAATGCAGGACTCCGAAAACCGCTCGCCGCGTCGTCTCCACAATCTAACACGCCGATCATCATTAAGAAATTTTACTTTGCACTCGTCTGTAAAACGCATCACTGAAACGGGTACCCGTTGTCAGACGTTGGTGGTGTTGTAACTTACGGGCCGTTACTGTACGATCACGACGAGCACTTAGTTGGATGTACCGATCGTCATGAGTCGTTGTTACGCTAACTCTACCTGAACCAGGTCTCCTAGCAACACTGCCAGTGTTTTGGGAGCGATTCCATACATTTTGGACAGCTCTTCGAGAAAAACCCAACTGCTAACCCACGTAACGCTAAGAACGTCCTACTTGAGTCATAGTTATGGCTCTGGTTGTTGTAATTGTATCCATGTGTCTTCGTACTGGTGGCATGATTAACGCGAGATGATCAATGAATAAATTAAAATTGAAAAAGTAATACTTTTTTCCTAAAATAACCGAAACAAGTTAAGAAGACAATCAAAGAAAAATATAACAATAACATCCAATTATTTTTTTCTTAAAATGATGGCCAACACTTTCAAATTAGGAACACGAACACATAAAATAAAAAAGGCATAAAAGAGATCAAACACCAAAGAGTTCGTAATTTGAATATGATGCTACTTATCAGTTACTTTCAGTTTACTAAATTGCACTTAAACGTAAATAAACTAGTGGCCCTTATTTTCTTTCGAGTAGTATAATATAAAAAGAAAAACAAGGGAAGCTTGTAGCCACTTCTGCCGTCATTAATTATGAAGGTGATTTTTGCCAAGATTCTAAATGGGTCATTTTGTAGTCGTTTGATTGTAGTTCATAAAACACACCTAACTTCTAAATGTCAAACATGCAAAGCACATAATCCCCGACTAAAACGTATGTGACATACTGTCGGATAGATAGAGTTTCGTGGTGGAAAAAAATGGACCTTCTGACGCAATCGGGTAAAAAGTAAATACAAATACATCCAAAATTATGCTCACAAAATGCAGAAAATGCACGACGTCGCTTACACAAAACGATTGCCGATATCGATAGAACAGGAACTACTCTAAATTTATTTTATTTGCGCATATATTAAAAATACTAAGCATTTGTTATACTTACTTTTTTAGTGGCTTTGTGATTCATCTCATGACCCTCGGCCTAAATAACAGTCAAGACCTTGATTTATCTCTAATGGCGACAGTTTGTTGTAATTTTATGAAGAGGTAGTGCCATGCAACATAGGTAGAGGTAGAGCCATGCATAGTGCATTGCACTACATCCTCCTATGCAACGGAATTGAGCCGGCACGACCGGGGAGGTACCTCTCGCTCACATAATACCGTTGTAAAGTGACATCTCCTGTGTCGCGTTTCGTGCGGTTTGTGAGTAGTCGGTGGCCCATTGGGGGAGGGGGTGTAACTGACATCCTGCAGTGCCACCTCTTACATAAAAATGTATTATAATTTATGTTTCCAAAACGAACAAGGTGTTGTTGCTAACAGACGGGGACAAACCAACAGAGGCGGCCGACGGCACCCGCGAGGTTGTAGTGGGTTTATCGGTACATCCGCAAGCCCCACACACCCACAGAATCTACCCGGGACCGGTGGCAGTGCCTAAAGCATTTCCCTGCGAAAAAAAAATATACAGCAGTGGTCTTAAAAATGTATAAAATTTGTTGTTCAACTGAATACACTTTAATTAAAATAACTAAAATAAAAAGGTATTTTTTGTACTTTAATTAAAAAAATACAAGTTCTTTATATTCCATTATCATTTGTAATTAATAAAGACAATATAACATAAGTAAATTGAATTAAAATATTTTATAAATTTTTATGACAGCAAGAAAGAGTTATACGAACCCTGTAAGTAAAAAGTGTACATTAGTAAAAAGTGCATCACCTTAAAAAGTTCCCAGCCTAACCACTGGCCCTTATTACGCGAAATAAGTGGCGCGTAACCTTAACCGCCATCCGCCGTCTCCGAGGTTGGCCATTATCTATATTCTCCCCTCTGGCCCTCTCTGCAGCCTCTTTTAAAGACATGACAGCCTCGCAGAGCGAGGCAATCGCCTCATAACTACTGTATAATATATCTAACATATATGCACTTAGCAACTTTAACTTAGCTGTTATAACATAAGCCTAAAAAATCTGTCTGCAAAAATGACTTATTACGACATAGAGTATTATACGAGGGTGGATCTAAAAGTTCTAAGCCCTACCAAGAAAATGAAAGAAAAGTGGATCTAAATTTTTTTTTATTTTTCGACATAGTCTCCATCTAGTTCAACACACTTCTTCCACCTGACCTGCAACTTGTTTATCCCCTCGAAGTGGAAGATTCCGGAAGGTCGGCGAAATAATCGTTTACTGCGACTACCACCTCATGTTTGGTCGAAAATTTCGAGCCACCCAAATGTTTTTTTAAATTTGGAAATAAATGATAATCCGAGGGGGCTAAATCCGGCGGATAAGGTGGGTGGGGCAGCAATTCGTAGCCACAATCTTGGATTACAGACATTGTTTCAACCGAAGTGTGAACACGTGAAGTGTCTTGATGAAACAAAACTTTCTTACGCAACATTCCCGGCCTTTTCTCTTTTATTTCTTCCCGGAGTCTTCGTAAAAGGTTACAATAATAACTAGAATTTATAGTTTGACCTTTCGGTAAATAATCTACAAAAATAATGCCCTTCGCATCCCAAAAAACAGAAGCCATGACTTTGTTAGTCGACAAAACGACCTTAGCCTTTTTCGGTGTAGGAGAGTCTGATCTTTTCCACTGTTTGGATTGTTGCTTTTATTCAGGAGTATGGTGGTGAACCCAGCTTTCATCCATGGTAACAAATCTAGACAAAAAGTCCCCGGGATCAGTCTCAAAAAGTTCCAAACTGTCTCGCGAAATTGTGTACCGAATTCGGTTTTGTGCAGCTGAAAGCAACCTCGGGACCCAAGGAGCAGAAACCTTATGGACCCCCAACTCTTCCGTTATTATGGGTTGCACCCGGCCATAACTAATGTTTGTTATCTCAGCTATCTTACCAATGGTCTTACCGTCGGTCACTCAGTACGAGATCACAAATTTTATCGATGTTTTCTTTCGTGGTAGGGGATGTAGGCCTTCCACTCCTAGGATCATCTTTAATGCTCTCACGCCCGCGCTTAAACTCAGCTACCCACTTCATGACGCTGGAATACGATGGAGGAGACTCCCCCAAAGTGCTCACCATATCTTGATGGATGTCTTTTGGTGATAGGCCTTTTTTATTGAGGTACTTAATGACTGCACGGTGTTCAATTTTCTCCATTATTGAAAATTGCGTCAGATTGCCTCAAACAAATAATCACAGAAAATTTATATTGTGCAGTATCGGAATGAGACTGCGCACAATAAAACAATATGACACATACTAACAAATGACGGTAGATTTAAAAAAACGTCATAGCTCCATGTAGGTTAGGCCACGAACTTTTAGATCTACCCTAGTATTAGAGCATACCTAATATTTTTGTATCAAGTTGTCATTTAGTTGGCTATGTTATATCTTTAATAAAATACATATTTTTTATATTAATTTAAAAACATAATGAAAATGTATGAAGATAATGTTATATACTACTGTTACTTATCGATTTATGTCTAGTTTTGTATTTCTACTGATTTGATGCAAAAAAACATCTAGAGGCAAGTCCCCGGGCCACGACGGACTTTGGTATTGACCACTTTGAATATGCTGCGTCTCACGTCTATAGAGCATCAGCGGTCTCATATAAACTATGTGTGGGTCATTCATACTTGCCTGACGACCTTACGAAAACGGTGGTGGTTTCTGTAGGGAAACAGGCATGGTGCCATGCTGCATGGGAGCAGGTAGTGCCATGCATAGCGTATGACTCTACATCATCCTGTGCAACGGAATTGGGCCGGCGCGACCGGGGAAGTACCTATCGCTCACATAGTACCGCCGTAAGGTGACATCTTCAGTGTCGCGTTTCGTGCGGTTTGTGAGTAGCCCGTGGCCCATTGGGGGGTGAAGGAGGGCAAAGCGTGGGCAAAGTAATTATGTGCATGTTCATGGGCGTCGGTAGTCGTGAACAGGCTCCGATTTCTCGTTTGCCTCACTATTCCCTATAAAAAAAACTCTATTTTTTTTACACAGCCATGGGAAAATCAACCATTTTAACCGACTTCAAATAGGAGGAGCTTATCAATGTTTCTGTTATCATCTAGATAGAACCACATAGTAAGATCCCGGGCAATCTGGTGTAGCAATTATGCTTTTGCTACTTAAACATTAAAAAATATATATCTGTCATCTTTGACTGTTAGAGAAAAGTTGTGGTCACTCTTTTTCCTTTTTGCGATGTTGAGGTCAGCTATATTTGGGACGGCTGACGCTATCTGCCATCCCCAAATGATAGTTAAATAGTTTTTCTTTTCATATATTTGCGACAAAATATGCACGAACTGTTAATTTATGAAAGGAGAGCTCTACTCATTTTTTTTTGAGTTGGATTTAATATCAAGATATGATGTTACTATAATCTTCAACTATTGAATTTAAGGATAGAAGAACAATCTGAAAACATTAGGAGGATTGATAATTATATATAGAAAGAATCTCCATCCAGGTTGCAGCAGGGAGTCTCGGGCAACAGCCAAGATAAGACTTCGTTCTCCAACTTTTTTTTTAAATTGAATTTAATGAAATTGTCACACAGGGAACCCCTCAAATTTTATGAGCATAAACGTGTTTTTTAGTTACTTTCTCAAGATAATCGGACATTTGCGTGTGACAATCGCTACTCCATGCATCATGAGATGATGATTGAGGCAAATAAACAGTAATAGTGAATAAATAAATCTCTATTGCGCAATAATCAAAAATGTAAAAAAGAATATTGTAATCCTTGTTCAAGCAGCCATCACTCATGTTGTTTGTTGAACACACTTGATAAGTAATCTATGATTAGTAATATAATATTATTTTTTTACATTTGCCATAAACGTAATGATGTACTAGTTATGCTAATGTACAGGCGAAGTAGTTTTGATCGTTAAGTTTTCCTAAAACTTAACGATTAAAATTCATCAATTCGTATCTAATTTTATATAGTTTTGAGGAAGTCACTTCTTCAGTAAATCATAATCGGATGATAGAACCAGAAAAAGGTTACCATCAAACTGTGTGATGATAAAAACATTTCTTCTTAGATTTTTATTTATTTTGGACGGTAGTAAACATGTTTTCTGTCACTGTGCTGAGGACAAAAGGAGGTTTTTGAAATAGGCCTCCCCCACAGAGCGAAACAGGTCACGGTCATGAGCCAATTGCATCCAGCGACTGCCCGCCACCTTAACCAAGTCGTCAGTCCATCGGGCCGGAGGCCGTCCCATACTCCGTCTTCCGGTGCGGGGCCGCCACTCGTGAACCATTCTTTCACAACAGTAGTGAACCAGGGTAACCGACATGGCACAGAGACGCAGCAAGCTGAAGTGGTAATGGGCAGGCCACATTGCTCTAGGAACCAATAACCGGATCCATTTATATCAAACAATTAAGGAACGGTCGAAAATATATATATAGTAAAAAAAACATCACTTGATATTTTCTCTGCTCTCTCACTGCCTCTAACAGAATATTATTGAATTTTAAATATAACTTTTTTTAGCCATTTTTTAATCTCTATTCTAATAAAGATTTAAGAAATGGCTGGGCAATAACATGTCGAAATGTTTCATGTTTCAACAGCGAAACAAATGACAAGAAAGGTACAATACGACCATTAATTACTAAAATAGAACGGACTTCTATATCAGTTTATAAAATGCGTATATATATGGAGACAATACAAATCAGAAGCAAGTGAGGAGATGAGGATCTTCACATCTACTCATTATTGTTGTGACCATCTGACCGAGCGTACTCGAACTGTGAAAACTCGGCTTTAAGCATACCTATGCATATAAGACGCTATAAATTCTCAAGAAGTATACCCAAAGTAGATAAGAGTCATTCAAAATATATACAAAGAACCAACAGCAAAAAAGAGCGCAAAGTTTAAAATAAGAATAGAGTACGTCAGGTCAGTCATATTTTGGAGAATGGTTTGGGATACACATTGAATAATTCTGAATGGAGAAAAGCTTAACTATCTTACATTCGAAGATGACCTGATAAAGGCAAGTCAATTATGTAAGGATCGTAATATGTATCGTTGCCTTCACTCTACCTACCTCACTACTCAATTGGCGTGAATATGTTTTGCTGTTTTTGCTTATTATTACTTTCAATCAATGATAATAATAACAACATTCTTCTCATGTCAAAGCTTTTAACCAACAGAATATTAAAATGATGGATGTTAGATTGACGACGGGATGTGACGATAGAATTTTCACCAAGAGAAATTGTTTACTGGAAAGGATTCGTTATTTTTGGCAGTCGTATTTTGATTTAGGTATATCTTAATTAAGAGGAAAACCTATTGGCGTATAGTTAAATATATAATTCAATTCTTATATATAATTTAACAAAGAATGATTTTGTTCGTCGCATTGCGAAAATGTGTTTCTTTATGGAGAAAGCGAAGGTTATTGTCCTAAAGATTATTATTCTAAGGTGTTTTGATGTTTTCGTTTATTTCAACATGGCATGGATATGATATGTAGTGTGCTATTCTCCAAAAGTTGTCTGTCTATCGATTACCTCAAAATCTAAATGGATAAAAGAGGCCACATTGGCGTCCTCTAAAATTCTAATCAGGTGTCCCCGACCAACGACGGTAGGCAATAGCCATTAGCCCTACAAAAATGTTACATGAAAACGGTGATCTTATGGAGGTAAAGCTTCGATCTAGGCCAGATCGAAGCTTATAGCTAAATCACATTACCTAATTTTAAGAGACCATGTTAGTCCACCAAAACCTATGTCCCCCCGTACACGCGGTAGCAGATTGGGTTAGGTACGTCCCATAATACTACTACTGTCCTTCTTAAAGTTACGGATGATATGCGATCAGCTATGGATAACATTACTTCTGTCTTTGGCTCTATGGATTACGATGTATTACATTTTAGTGACAGTGCAAAGGACTTAGGTCTGTATATTGACTCTGATCTGTCCTGGTCCGTACATATTAGAGAAATTAGTAAGAGTAGTGCACCCTTTGCACTCACTAAAGTGATTACAAAACTTTTTACCGCAAGATACCTAAATCTTACGCGCTCCCTTTTACATCCTCTTCTCGACGATGCGGATTCCTGTTATTTAGACGTAACGGAAGAGTTTTTGAATACGACATATATTCGGTCTGCGTAAATATGATCGTGTTTCTGAATTCCGCAGTAAACTCAATTGGCTTCCAGTCCGCCTACGTGGGAACTTACTATTTTATTTAAGAATACTTACTATTTTATTTAAGTATACTTATTAATTTATTTAAGATCCTTAAAACATCTTCCCCTCCTTATCTATCGGAAAGATTTCTTTACACTTCTCCTAGCGACATACCAATAAGAGCATACACAGTAAAAAAAGAACTTTGCGTATATTCACATTCTACTACTACATTATACGGAAACTCGTGTACTGTACGTGCAGCACAGATGTGGTTTTTTTTTCGGAGGGACCTACTACTGATTGGCGGCGCTTGTCCAGCCTTAACAGTTCGAATGACTACGAAAGACTTGTGTCTTGAGGTTTAGGGAGACGATAGGGGGACAGACCCCCCTCTTTTCCCGCAGATGGGAAAAGACAAACCGGAATGTTATTGTGGGCGTTACCCTATGGTGATTATTATTGGGACCGAAAAGTGGTGATTATTATTGGGACCGAAAAAACACTAGTGGGAGGGCGCGCGCACGATGCCGTTTAAGTTGCGGTGTCGTGGATAAGGATAATTGAGATCGTTTAATATATAATTCAAGTTTGGCTTATCTGAGGAGGCCGGCCTCCTCAGCCTCCCCCCCCCCTGGCGGGAGGGGTTGATTTGCGCTACAAATCGACAAAAGCCGTGTTCTTGATTTATTTATTACTCTACTCTAGGCTCAGGTCGTGAAGCGATAGCTACTACCGACTAAAACCTACTATCCGCAGGTTGGCCCTATTGGCATTTTAATGCGTGTCTGTTGTGTGTGCGTGTGTGTTTTTGCTTGTGTCCAAGGGCGGACTTAGCAACTGCTATGGCTATCGCGTCGTCGGCGTCGTGCAGTACGTGCTTCGGCCGACGGTAACGGGAATCAGTTAAGTTGTGGAATGCTCTTCCGGAACGTATACAGCAGAGCCCCTCGGCGGACACTTTTAAGTCCAGATTGAAGAAGGACTACCTAACATAGTTATGGATACGTCCTTATTTGTATTTGTAAATTTAATATAAAAAAAATCATTTATGTAAGTTTATTATAATATGCATATTATTTATTTTTATTAAGCGTATTTATTATAAGTAAGTATATTCTATATATGGGGTATAAAATGTATAGGTGTATGTGTATATTTATAAAAACAAAACATGGCTATGTTCTGTTTTTTTTTATTTCATGTTCTCTTTTATTTCTAAGATTTCTATGTACTTACCTTCTTCCATTTCTAATTCTCTTCACAAACTTTAATGGTTTTGCTGGAAGAGATCTCTAATAGAAATATGCACACTTGTGTACTATTCTTTGACTTTAAGTTAGATTTAATAAATTCTATGTATGTACATAAAGGATAAATAAATAAAATAAGTAAATAATTATAGGGTTGCCGCAAGTGAGAAAAAACATCGATTTATCGACAATTATAAAAATATATCGGTTATTTGATGCGTTTGTATTTAGTTCAGCAATCTTAAAAACATCGATAGTATTTATTTTAGAAAAATATATAAGCTGCAAACAAAATCCGCTACATTTTCAGCTTCTGGGTGACAAGCAATATAAGATTGATTGGTAGTAGTTAAAATTGAAGGGAAAAAGGATACGCACATTACACTAAATGACCATTCACAATTTTTTAGTTTAGCTTCCGGGTCACAGTCTAAAATCTTGGTCACAGCATGTTGAATAAGAGTTCAACATGATCAAACCTACCCAAATACCTAAATGTATGTAGTGTTATTATAAATTAATATCTGAGTAATTTAAGTATAAGTAAGGTTGTTATTACAACAATTTTGTAACATTAGGGTGACATTGTTACTTAGCGATATATTTTTTTTAAGAAAAGGGCTTATTCGAGCTAATTTACTGCAAAAAGGATACATTTTCATACAATTTTACATATTGGGTAATAGCTATCGATATAACGACTTAAGATATACCTCCGAAAAATATCTATAAATCGATCAAAAACTTTTAGATATATTGGTACATCGATATTTTTTAACACACATTTTAAAATCCCAATAACACTTTGGTCCGATCCGGGACTCGAACCCAGAGCGTGTGGTTTGACATGCTCACACAAGACCACGAGGCATAAATTAATAAGAAGTATTTATTATACTTACATTTATAATGGCTTTATGATTCATCGCCTGGCCCTCGGTCTAAATAGCAGTCTTGATTGAGCTTGATTTAGCCCTAGTGGTGTTAGTTTCTCGTAATCTACTATACTGTATTTATCATCATAAGCAAAAAAGTATATAATCAGAATGAAGACAGAAACATACAAAACAATGATGTTATAATATTTCTGAGAAATATAATATTTTATATCTTTGGTAACAAGAGTAGATTTGCGCAGTGCAGGAGAATCAAAAATTGTTTTCAACCTGAAAAGCTTCATCGTAAAGGGATTCCAACGCAAATGTTGTAAACAAAAGAGCACAATTTCTCAAATAAACCTGCAAAAGCAAGACCCCTCATTTTCTGACCCTTGCCCCCTCTCAGTTGGTCATCTGAATTCTCACAAGCCGCACCACAAACTCTATAGCACGGACTTTCCAACACGCTGCAATAAGATATTGTGTTGATGTTACATATATGAAGGATGCTTCCCGCCCACGATGCTCCAGTGTACCTTTTACATCGAACTACTTTAATTAAACTAATGTACGAAATCTCCATTGATATGGCGGGAGCTTCGTAAATATTCTAAATGTTTTAATTCAATTTACATAAACATGTAAAATTTGCTTTCTTATTTATAATGACAATGTAACATATGGGGTTGTCAAGTCCTTGTTGGTTAAAAACCCCCTATAGATATACCCCTAAAGATTAAAAAAGTCCTTGTTGGTTAAAAACACCCATAAATAATAAAGATTAAAAAAAATGTAACATAAATTACTTTAATTATTTTTTTTCACTTAAAGTATATATGTCGTAGTCGTACTGTACAGATCGCCATATAACATTACGGCTAGCCATTTTAAAAAACAGGGCCGTTTCCATTTGTGGCAGGCTAACGATTAGCGGGATTCTAGTTGCGAGACGTTCTGGCGGCTGACGTTTAGCCTCATTGAGTCTCCTGATTTTAGCCAATGATAGTGATCGATACAAGTATGAAATTAGCCCAAATGTTTTGGGTGCAAATAAAAGAACCTAACCGCGAAGGCTTAGTCGGGAGCTACGATAACGCCTACACCATCGATCCTATCTGGGCATAGTTTTTTATTTCTCTATATTCTACAATCTACGCCATTGTTGTTGTCATGACAAGCAACGCCGCGAGTATTAAAATTAGGAATCAAAATATATCAAAAAGCGGATAATGATTCAATTTATTTCAACAACGCTAGCTTTATCGAATATCGTATATAGGCGTAATCTTTCTGGCGCAATTTTACTCAGCCGTATTCAATTCGGCAATTTAGACGATCCGACTGTGATAACTTTCTAAATAATATAGACTTATGCTTTAATATAGACTTATGCTTTAATATAGACTTATGCTTTAATATAGACTTATGCTCTAATATAGACTTATGCTTTAATATAGACTTATGCTTTAATATAGACTTATGCTTTTTATTACTCAGGAAGATTTTTAATTATGCTTACCATTTTTTGAGACATTTGCATCTAAAGTGCTATGACATCAAACAAGTTTAACGTTCTTTTTATAATGAGTACAAACTTCACTATGCACCAAATGTCAAGTGCCTAAGAAAATTAAGTATTAAATGATCTAGGGCAAGAAACTGAGGAGCGATTAGAAAGTCTCCTTGTCTATGAATATAACAAAAAAGTTATATGGCAGTAAGTTCGAATATTCCCAAATCAAAGAATGTGGATTGTTTGTAATTTATTTTATATAAGATTAATAAATAAACCACTTCATTGATTGTTTGTTTTTAATGTATAATTTATGTTATTAACGAGCGCTCTGCCTTGACTTTATCCGTGACTAACAGGGGCCTAATTATACACTAAAACCTTCATTGTGAATCGCTCTATCCATGGGTGAAAGCCGCATGAAAATCTGCTTAAAAGATATTGAAAAAGCATTTAGGGATTGCTTTATGTATTAGAAGGTGAAGAAGAAAATATAAGAACATATGCCGCTTGGCTTTTAAATTGAAATTTACCGCACATGTTAAGCAGTGAGTCAAAGTTAGATTTGTTATAAAAAAGTTACTAGCTTTTGAGATTCGGATCCGTGAAACGTCTGGTTTGTGTTTATGTAGAAAAACACATAAATAAGGTTTATTGTATTTATATTTTATCTTTACATTTATACCAACACCAACATTTTGATAAAGCATTTAGATTAACATTCTTGCTATACAAGTCTAATAACGATCAAGAGTTTCCTCAAATTCCTTAAATTTGCCAGACTCCGGTGCATACTTCAGTCTAAACTCTTCTAGGCCTTTCGGATTAATCTTCTCGAGCCTCCTCAAGAACATATGACCGTTGTGTCGGTGAAAATCACTGCACTTTGCGCAATCATCTTTTATCGACTCCCGTATATGGGCTGGAACATAAAGGAAATAATAAAGTAATTATGATAATACGTAGCAACCCATGCGCATGTAACTGCGCAGGATATATTATAGTGCTCAAGTGTGTGCGCTAACACAAGTGCACTCCTGTTTCTTCAGTCTTCTATTCCAATGTGACGGCAATCCGACACGATCGGAGAGAAACTAAACACACGAACGGTGGCATGACGTGCCCTATGAGGCACGGGGGTATAACTTCATGACCTCGGGCTGTTATTAGAGTAATCTACAAATAATGAGCTAAACAAAAAAAATATTGAAAAATGCGAATAAGACTTTAGTCCGGTCCTATTGCGCTGTCCCAAAAAGAAGGTTGTCCTGTGGTGTAGGGCAACCTTCCTGTGGAGGGGGCGTCGATCCCTTAGGGGAAAAAGGGCAACACACTAAGCGCTAGCCGTCTGGATGCCCTGATGAATTATAGATCTGGGGCACCTCACCAAAGCGACACTCGCAGTGGTTTTAGTGGGTATTTGGCGCTACAAGGTGCCGCGAGCCCCATACATCACGTGACCCCACCCAGGTCTGGCGAAGGCGTGTAAATGCGTTTCCCCGCGTCAACAATAAAAAGGCAACATACTAAGGGCTAGCTGTCAAGGGGAGAGGGCGTGAAATATCCTTTTTCCATTTTTAACTAATATCTCGAAAGCCATTAAGATTAACATACTTATCACATATTTTCTATAAAATCGATAATTTAGGAGTTACAAGCATTGATTTACAAATACACCAATATACACAGTTAGTGACTCAAAAGCATATAAAAGATGTATACAAAAGAACGCATGTAAGATGTTCAAAATTGACAGATTTGCACTTCTATCTCTCTCTTTTAGTTCAGTTTTTGTTTCTAATTATCTTAAATCACAACTCAACGGACCTAATGTAATACAGAGAAGTTTAAAGCCCACATGTTCTATGACGGAGCAATGCATTTCATGTCCCTTTCATTTTAGTCGACTAATGTTCTTATTTAGTGGAGTCGATTTTTTATTGTTGTATTATTATTATTTTTTATGAGTAATTTTATTCATTTCGGTGCTTTTTCATACTTAGTATTAAAATTTTATTCATTTAATATGTACAGTTATTTAGTAAGAGGAGTAAATCTCATAGTTATTTCACTTTATTATATTACGCGCAGCATCTGGCGTTTATGTAGCGCCACTGTAGTATGGATACTTCACACACATTTTACTATGAATAGCTGGTACATATAGAATAATATAAAAATATAAAATAAATCTGGAAGACGTCAACCAGAAGACGCAAAAGTCTTCGCTGGTCCGATGAACTGTAGTGCCGCCAACCAGCAGTAGGTTCATCCGAAAAAAAAATAGGAGACGTCATGGCCTCTGAATATTGATGGATAAACACTTACGTTTATAATGGCTTTGAGAATCATCGCATGGTCCACGGTCTAAATAACAGTCGAGAGCTTGGTTAAGCTGTTGTGGTGTTAGTTTCTCGTAGTCTACTTTCTTGTCTGTATCATCATAAGCTAATGACAAAGCGATGGCAGAGACAACCAAAACTATGACGGAGATCTTCATATCGACGCAAATTCCTGAAAGAGGGAAATTGTTCAGCTAGTTGAAGAAGTTAAATAGTTTAGGTTAGGTAGTGCCATGCTGCATAGGAGGCGGTAGTGCCATACATAGTGCATGACACTGCATCCTCCTATGCAACGGAATTGGGCCGACACGACCGGGAAGGTACCTCTCGCTCACATAAAAACATCGTAAAGTGATATCTTCAGTGTCGCGTTTTGTGCGGTATGTGAGTGGCCCATTGGGAAGCGGGAAGGAGGGCAACGCATCGGCTTTGTAATTATGTTGATGTTCATGGGCGTCGGTAGTCGTGAAAGGCTTCGATTGCTCGTTTGCCCCCTATTCTATTAAAAAAATAATAAAAGAAAATAAGAGATCCCAACTTTTATGGCAGCTATAATGAGGACAAATGTGTATGGATAGCGGTATCCACATAACATTATTAATTTGCTTCATAACTAGCTCTAGCGATCCACCCGGCTTTACTCGTCATTGACAGGGTACGTATTTACGGCTATACGCAAAAAAAGCTTTCTGAATCGATCTGTCCATGTTATACTATCCGATAGTCGGGGGATCTAATGAAAAATTGCGGTAAATTTTGACAAAATCGATCACATTCCGACTGCTTTAAGTGATTTTGTTTCATAACATGTCGGTATAGATTTAATGCACAAAACGGTAATTCTACATCAGGTCAAGGACTTCAGACTAGTTCCAGAGCTTTTAACCATAGAGGGAACCTGGAGGTTCCTCTCCGAGGAAAAACATACGGACAAAAGTGTCCTTCTGTGAGGTTATTACAGTTACAAATCTCTCCCGAGGTGCTCGAGATTTTTTTTTTGTTGACGAGGGGAAACGCAGTGGCGTGTGGGACCCATCATCATCATAATCATTATTAGCCCTTATCGGTCCACTGCTGGACACAGGCCAAGTCAATGAACGCCAAGACGACCGATCTGCTGCTACTCGCAACCATCCCGGACCGGCTACTGCACGGAGATTGTCTTCCCACCTGGTGAACGGTCGTCCTACACTACGTTTTCCTAAAGGCGGCCCCCTCCGCTCCAGAACCTCAGTGGCCCATCTGCCATCTTTTCTTCTGAGTGTGTGACCAGCTTATTGGCACTTCAGCGAGCTTATTCGTCGCGTGATATCGGATATTTTAGTTATCTGCCTTATGACTTCGTTACGAATTCTGCCGGACAGAGAAACGCTCAATAGCCCGCTAAACTACCGCAAACTTGTGGACCAGTCCTAAGTTAAGAGGCCATGTTTCGGCCCCGTAGGTCATCACGGGGAGAACGCACTAGTTGAAGACTTTCATCTTCAAGCTTTGCGGTTTAGGCGACGTGAGAATTTGACGAAGCTTCCAGAATGTTGCCCAACCTGGCAGTAGCACCTCATCAAGGGCGGCACTGATGGCACTCGTGGTGGTTCTTGTGGGTACTCGGCACTAAAATGTGCCGAGAGTTCCACACACCACTGGACCCCAACAGGGCCAGTAAAGGCGCGTAAATACGTTTCTTCCGCGTCAACAAAAGAAGGTAAAAGAAGGTTACAATGCAAATCTTACCTCTGGTTTTTATGTAGCAAAATCCGACTATATCAACTGATACATGATCCAACTACATCAACTGATGCAGTAAGTATTCTCCATCGCTCAACATTTCCATTATATACAGTACGAAATCGCTATGCACACATTTTTCAAATATTTGTGTTCAAATTAATACAGAAATATGTTTATTATATATAAACTAATGATATATTATAATTATATTAATAGAATATATATTTCATAAATTATAACATTTTAGTTTTAGTAAGCCTCGTCAATGCAGCCAAGTTGGGCCGGCTCGACCGGGGAGGTACGCTCTCGCTCAAATGCTACCGCCGGCATGTACCAGCTGTGCTATCGCGTTTCCTGCTATTTTAGGAGGATTATAACACATCGTGGGTTTTCAAATACAAACTGTCTACATAATAATTTAAACTCGACGTGTCGCTGTTGTTACAGTTTTGCAATGCGAATTTGTCCAATTACAGAGGTATCTCAGTTCGAAGTATAAGAGTGATTCAATTGCTCGTACAATCAGATCCACTTCGTAGAGTGCTATTTCTTATATATATATTATACATATCTCTCTCGGTTTTTGGGAGCCTTTTTTTGAGAGAAGTATATGAATAAGATTCGTATACTTCCTAGACGTAGTTTATTGGGAGAAAGGTGTTCATGAAAATGGTTTAATTTTCATGAAAAGTGATGAAGTGTGATGGGGCCTCGGAATGTAGTGAGATCCCATTCTGTGCTCCTCAATCCGCATTGCTGTGCACTTAATTATATCTCAGTGCCTACTGTATCTGATTTTTTTTATTTTGTTTACTATGTTTACTTTGTCTGTGGTGTTGTGAAGCAGAGCAGAAATATACTTCTATTCTATACTATCTAATGAGAGTGCAAGTGTTTAGTATTCTTAGATTTTTTATTTTGTATATTTTAAAAATGATACAGAAACAATTGCCTAATTTGCAATTCGTTTTGTAATACGGCCATTTGTTAGGCGATTATTTCTTAAAATATTATTTCAAAAATAAAAGAATATTTCTTGAAATAGTCTTTAATAATTGCCTAACAAATGACCTCTTGAGGCATATAAACTGTTTTCAAAAATACATGGGTACAGTATCAGGACTTGGTCATATTTAGAACCTATATTTTTATCTTTATCAATATTATAGAGAAGACACATTTGTTTGTTTTTTGTTTGCATTGAACAGGCGTCGAAGCTACTGGGCCGTTACGAAAAATTATTTTACCATTGGAATCATATATTATCAGTATTGTGGCCTGGTTTATGGACATTTGTTTATAATGATAATGATGTAGATGATGACGATGACCATGGGCGTCCGTAGTCATCAAAAGACTCTTCATTGCTATTACGCTCGAGAGGTTATTCCCTGTATTCGTTTCCATTTACAAGAGACGGTAAAATTGTTGGACTAAATACGACCCCGTTTTAGTACTGCTTTTCATTTTGACAGATGGTGGACTGTTCATAAAATTGGGTATTATAAATATTACAAAAGTAATACTTAAAATCTTTAGCTGACTGAACACACTTGAGCATATAAATAAAATTAATACTGCACTCTAAATGTCTTATGATACACTTTTAAGGACGCCATCTGTTGTCGAATATTTTTTATTTTCTAAACCTCTTAAAATCCGACAGTTTGGTTGAGGTAAATTGTAGGTAAATTTATAATCAAATAAAAAAAATGTTATTACCAATATTGGATATAATTTGTATTAATTAACATAAGTACATATTACGTGTGTAGTAATATATGTAATATATGTACGTCCACGTCGCATAAATTTAATTTATATAGCAATAAAATGCAGAAAATTTCCCTCTTAACTTTAGAATTTATTCTTATTGCAAACCATCGCCATTATTTGTTCATTTCAAAACATCCTGTGGTGGCATGGACCATGGTGGGCCTCCTCTGCCTTACTGATATTAAACCATTCAATTTTTTTTAACTGGTATTTCCAGGGTGTCTTGCGTAGAAGAATGTTCAAGAAGCAGCTAAAACAAAAAGTTGTTAGGCCACGTCTGCACGAGTGATTTTTTTTATCTTCCGTTAAAAAGTCGTTGAAATTGAACACACAGACACCCACACATTCACACGTGTGATAGGCAAATGATGTATATTTAACACGCGATAAAAAATCTCAAAAGAAAAACTTACATATGAAATTTTCGTTTTGTATGGGAGGAACAAAAAGTCAAATATTTTTAAATATAATATATACTATTAAACAAAGTATGAACCATTGTTGTTATGCACTTTTGCTATCTCATAGGTAGTTCATTGATCCCTTTACTAAAAAAACCAGTCGGACGGGAAGCAATAAAATCTTTGAGGGCGATTTGGACTGCCCCATCGGAGTCGAATTTTTTTCCCTTGCAAGAAGCTATCCAAATTTCTGAAAAAATGGAAAAATGTTGGTGCAAGGTCCGGAGAGTTCGGTGGGTGTCTTAGACTTTCCAATTGAAGCTCCTCTAACTTGGTAGCCGTCTGTTGTGGTCACAGTGTGTGTTCTAGCGTTGTCGTGAAGCAACAGTAGCATGGAGCGATGGACCAGCCCAGGTTGTTTAGCTGCTAGTTTTTCCATCATGATTTACAATTGCTGACAATTGACATCAGCCGTAACAGCCATGCCAGATCTGAGATAACTGTACAATTTCTTGAAAGGGTACCTTTCAAGGTTTTTAATCTTCCCAATTTGCTTCAAGTGAATTTAAACAGGTTTATCACTACCATCGCAGCCCGCAGCTAACTCGGTAGTGGTTTGCGATAGATCCGCTTCCACAAAAGCCTTCAACTCTTCATTATAAACTTGGGTGTCAGGCCATCCACGGGGCTTGTTCTGCAGGTCGAAATTTCCAGAACGAAAACGATGTAAACAAAAACGTACTGCGTTTTCTTTTGCAACACGACCGCCACACACATCATTCACCCTTCGAGTCGTTTCCGCAGCACTTCGAGTCGTTGCCACGACGGAACTAAGTTTTTCATTTTGTAAAATGAGTGACGCTGTAGCTTCTGGTTATGTGAATAATACTACGGATAGTCTATGAGTGATTTCTTACGCGAAATGTTCACAATGTATACAAGTCGGCGCTCGCTGTCTCTCTTGCTCCCGCTCTAGCTAGGTCCCGCTTGCACCACCGCAGGCCACAGTTGATCGCGAGGTTCATATACTCGGAGCAGTCGGAGCGACTGCGCAGGATCATCTCAGTCTGCAACTTACTTACAAGAACGTCACGAACTAACGAACCCTGCGAGTGAGAAATTTCGGTGCAGAACATCGCGGACCGTCCCGCAACCGTGCTACAACACGAGGACTAATAAGTGCACATTTAGACTGCCCACACCGAAATCGACGTTTTCTTCACCTCAGTGTAGGCCCTCAAGTCCTGCACAGAAACCATGTCCCAATCTTCTACTCCAGTGAGGCGAAGCAGATCCAGTTCCGAGTCGTCGAGCCTCCGGGTGATGCACTGGACGTTGCCGACATCCACTGGGTTTTATCAGAAGAACCGTCTGTGATTGCTAGCGACTGCAAGAGACTGACTTGGAATTCTCGCCTCAAAACCACGATCGCAAGGAGACTTTCGGCGCGTGCGGAGGCGATGACTACATAGTCCACGGCCCCACGTCCCCTGTCTATTATCCGGACGTACACACCAATCAGCCAGACGTACGGGATGTGGCTATCACTAGAAACCTTGGGGGCCACTACACACTAAATGTGTCGGCGGAACACCTCGGTTCTGACCACGTGCCAGTGCTGGTGGTACTGTACACCGAGGTATGCAAATTGCCAACTCTCCCCTAGGGAAAGGGTAAACTGGGAAGTGTTTGCCACTTACCAAAACACATCAACCCCGAACTTTCCCATTAGCTCAGCGGAAGACGTGGAAAGACTAGCTGAAGAAATGGAGATTCAATCTGCACCGCCTTAAAGAAGGCCACCAAAGCTCTTCCTAGTTCAAGTTCTAGAGGCAAGGACAAATTGCCCAGAAGCCTAGAACTTCTTCTTGAAGAGAAGAGAGTTACCCGTAGAAGGTAGCAGTATAGTCGCTGCCCCTCAATCAGAACTCGCCTGAACCATCTCACTGAGAAGGTCAAAACCGAACTCTTGGACTTTGAGATTTGAGAGAGATTCTTGGTCGAGAAGAATTGAGGAGGCGGACGAAGATTTGCCGGCTCTTCGTTCCCCAACACGCAAACTTACAAATATGAAAGCGCCAAGTAGGCCATTACTCCACGGAGACGGCACTCCAAGGTAAAGCCCCAGATAGAGCGGAGAAATTTCCGAATCATCTGGGAGCATATTTCACTCTCTTCCCATCTGTCAATTCCGATCACACCGCTCGGATCAAAGCTTCGGTCGAAGATGGCCTGGAAGACCCCCGGGCATCACGGTATTCTCTATATGGCCTTGCGGCACTTTCCTTTCAAGACGATCGCCGCAGTAATGAGACTGTTAAATGGCATTATCCGCACTGGCGACTTCCCACTAGCTGGAAATTGTGCCACATCATTTATGTTGCCCAAACAGGGTAAGGACAGTAAGAGAGCTGGCAATTATCGCCCGATAACTCTGTTACCCACTCTGTCAAAGACCCCAGAGTTGCTCATACAACTCAATTCCTTTTCTACCCCTTAGAGACGAGCAATTCGGATTCCGACCCAACCACAGTACCACTCATCAACTGGTTAGGGTCACCAATTTGCTCGCTGTGGCTAGAAATAAAAAGAATCTGAAGCCGCCGTATTCCTCGACATGCAAAAAGCATTCGACTACGTATGAAATAATGGATTAATATATAAATTAATCCAAAGTAATGTGCCTAGGCCTTCCGTAAAAGTGATTGTGTCATTTCTCTCGAACAGGAAATTCCATATGAGAGTGGATGGAGTTTTGTCTGAGACAAAATGTATTCGCGCAGGTGTTCCACACAGGAGCTGTCTCTCGCCGGCACTCTATAACCTTTACGCCGAGGATGAATCTCGTTCCCCCGGAGTAATCGCCGCGCTCTACGCCGATGACGCCGCGTTCTTGGCCGCACCAATCACCTTGCGCCACGCGGCCAAAAAACTCCAAAAATTCCTGGATCTCCTGCCGGAGTGGTTACGGAAATAGCGGCGGTCAACCCAATCAAGACGCAAGCGATCGCCTTCACCAAGGAGCGCTCCACATCAGGTATGCTTCATATACATGGCATTGCAATTCCATGGCACAGGACAGCCAAGTACCTGGGAGTCATGCTGTACTTCGGTGTCACGATGGCCGAATCCGCCATCGGACAGGATGGATCAGCCACCGCCAGACTGACACCACTACTAAGGTCGAAAGCTATTCCATTAAAAATGAGGATAACACTTTACAATATTTACATCCGATCGACATTGACTTACGCGACTCCTGCCTGGCATCACTTGCTGTGCGAAACGCGTAAGCGAAAATTTCGAGCAGCCCGAAACTAGGCGCTACGGCAATTAGTTAACGCTTCAAGGTTCGTGAGAGACCACACCTTACAAAAGGATCTGCGTGTCGAGAGCCTTGATGACTGTGTCAGCGGGATGTTTCTGTTGGAAAGGGCGGACCCTTCGGAGCACGAGACTAATGAATCTCGGGCCCTGGCACAGCCCCCCCCCGGAAAAATACAGCGTACGTAGGAAAGAATATGGATAATTTTACTATCCTTTAATCTTTTACATATTATTTTTACCAATTTAACTATATATTTCCCTTTGGTTTAAAATTTTCAATTGGTTTAAAATTTACAATAAATTTAACATCATTTTATTATATTATCATAACAACGGAAATACTTCAATTTGTTTCTCTGTCAATCATCGTGATGCAGTCAGTATCTTTTTTCTTCTGAGATGGGCAGGGGTCCCACTGTCCTCATGGAGATGTGCTAGCCGTTCACTGCTTTTAGCGATTTTTCTAGGAGCGATATAGTGTGGCGATAAACATTCGTTTTCTGGCAGTCGATACAGCTTCTTGACCATTTGTTAATTTTTGTGTTAAGAAAAATCATTGCTGTATTATTTTCCTTGTGGCCCGGATTCTGGACACAACACATGTCACATGTTGTGAAGTGCGTTAAATATGTCTCGGCGCAGTTGCTCGGGAACGAACCTGTTGATGGCTCGCATAGTATCGCCTGAGTTGCCTGTGGTTTTATGCGATATTCGAACTTTAATTTCTTGTTTCTGGTGATGGCTCGGATTTCTATCGAATTTTTTATCTGCGGTCTCCCATAATTAAATCAAGTACTTTTTTTAAATATTTTCGTCAGCAGTGCACGTCGAAGGCCTTCCAGCGCGGGGTTCGTCTTTCAGTCTCTCTACCACGCTTGAATTCTGCTATCCATTTTTTGACGGAAGAGTATGACGGAGTAGAATCTCCTGAAGTAATGACCACATCGTTATGGATGGCTTTCGCTGATAGCCCCTTCATATGGAGATACTTAATGACGACACGCCGCTCGATTTGCACATGCAAAAACTATGTGCGATTGCTTTTTTAATAAAATTATAAAATGACAACTAATTAACGCACACGTTTCCTACTTCACACAATTAACTAGTCTGAACTGAACTAAATAATGCGGGTAGATTTGATTTTTAGAATTGAATGAATCTGTGTGAGGCCGAGTATTTTTCAATCCACCAAGGCAACAGTATGGGGGTCTCGAACCCCGATCCGCACCAGGCCCTAGGTCCGAGGCCCAGGTGTGTGTTGTTGAACATGCCACTACACTACGAAACAGTCGATTAAGAGCAGGATGATTGGAGGACAACGAATATACGGATCCGTACTAAGGTGACTAATACTAACAAAACATTATTCGGGTAATTCCAAACATTTATTTGATTACATATAATACAAGACAGTCAAAAAGTTTACATGCAATACTGTTAAACAATAGAAAATTGTGTGCGCGAAATCAGTTAGCAGTAATACTATTACAATATATTTACTAAAGGTGTTTGAATCAACTGCTACGCTGCTCGTCCCAGAGGTACGCGTAATCACCACAAAAATGTAACCTTACCGCGTCCAACTGGAACGATTAATACAATAAAGAGGTGGTAAAATTACCTTAATATATGAGGCGAGTCGTTTTCATCACTGCAGTAGGGTATTCATTACTCCAGTCTCATCCAAATTATTATTTAACAAAATAAGTACTTTGTCACCGAAGTATGCTACGAATGACTGAATGCCTCGACATATCATTAGCAAAATGTCTTGGACCATTGATAAGAGGGCAGAGGCGTTGAGCACACCGCAGAGACTAGTGTTAATATGCGATTAGTCCCTTTGTGTTTTCTTCCAGTTACTTCACATGTTTCTGCAACATATTTTTTTAAACTATACCAACTACAATGTTTTACTTCTATGAGTGATGAAAATGTCTCACCAGCAAGCCCGTATAGCAATAAGGGCAAACGAGAAATTTACTAAGCTGCCTTTTTGTTTCAAGTTTTTTGTTTGTTTTTTTTTTTATAAGCACTTATATAATTATATTTTTACGAATCTAATTGGAATACTGTATGGGTTAATTTGTCTCAATTTTGGCTTATAAATTAGATTTGTTTTTTTTAGGCCAAAATCAATAACAATGATTATGTTATTTTTGTTGTCAATTTAAATATGTAACAATAGTTAATTTATTAATCAAGCCATTGAAAAGATCAACCATCAAAAGATTGAAAAGTTGATTGTTACCTAATTTTAATCGAAAGAAGTCTTTAAGCCTGACAAATAAGCATTTGGTTGTCTACGGAGACCTCGCGCAGGTTCAGTAATGTTCTTATTACGTTTAAGTCACAATTGTACAATATTCACGATATATGACAGGAAAGCGATCGTGGTGCTAAAGAGATTAAAATTACGAATTTTGGCCATATTTCAGCAGGTCTATTAAAATTAAATTTATCTAAAGGACTAGAGGACATGGAGGTTTTGTTCGAGAAAAATAATGTACAAATTGCCGACCTGCGGTAAACGCATCACTAATTACATGAGTATTTTCTTCAATACCTCCGTTTGCTGTAATTTTTAGTACACAATAATATAATTCTTAGCCATTGAAATATATATAAACAAATCTTATTGCGTTTAATTGATATGATAACATAACTACGGAAGAATCGAGAACTCGAAAACGATTGTAACTCGATGCCACATTAAAATGTATATTTTTAATAATTTTAGGCGGTACTTCTACTAGACGGATAAAGTTTTGTAAATAATTGTACAATAATCAATCAATTGAATGAAGTCAAAAAATATACGTTATAGAATAGATAGTGGAACAGATAACATTGGTATTTAATATGTGTATACATTCACCAAAAAATATTTGTATGTCAGCCGTGTCTATTAGCTTATAGCTCTGCGTCGCGTTTTACTTGACGTACAGCGGTGATACCCAAAGAGGTATATCATTTCTCATGTTTCAAATACGATCCGCGAGTGGTCCATGTTCAAAAAAACACAAATTTCAAATGACTTAATTCGCAAGTGCACTATGAACTAAGTAGAAGCTACTTAAAAATAAAGACAAGTTGCCTGCGAGTCAAAAGTTTAGTTATCACTACTGCTGAACCCATAGGGTAGCGCTGACTCTGTCAAAACGCGCGCCTGGTGTTCAACTTAGACATTAAATAGATAAGAATAAAAGAAAGACATTACCGTCATTGGCTGCCATCACCGTCATCATTATCAGCCCTTACCGGTCCACCGCTGGACATAGGCCTCTTTCAATGAACGCCAAGACGAGCGATCTCCTGCTACTCGCATCCATCCGGGACCGGCCACTGCACGGAGATTGTCTTCCCACCAGGTGAACGGTCGACCAACAGTTCGTTTTCCTAAACGCGGCCTCCACTCCAGAACCTCAGTGGCCCATCTGTCATCTGAAGTTCCGGGTGTGTGACCAGCCTACCTGTCATTGGGTTTATGTATATCTAATTACGTGGTACCTAGCGTCTACGTTACCAGAGGTAGTATTGTTACACAAGTGTATGTTCCAGCCACTGCTAAGCGCGACAGCCTAGACCTTAGACGCACTGTCTAAGACGCGTTCGGCAAAATGTGCAAATTGTAGAGCGGAGAACGATAGAAGTGTTACCTAGAATCTATACAATTATCATAACAATAGTAGGTGTTTGAAGTTGTCATTTATGAAAATAAATTATTACTGCTTACAATAGTTACAATAGACGTTTGTTATGTGAATTGAGTTATTACAACTACTTATGAAAATAAAATGTTTAACATTACTTGCCTTAGCGGAAGCTTAGCTTTCCTTTTATCTATATAACATGACAAACATTTAATCAAATTAAGTCTAGCAATTAGCTCTAATATCTTATGGATTTAGTATGCTTGAGTTGTTATGTCAAACATAATAGGAGGGTTGGAGATTTACATGTCGTCATAGAAAGACAAATCGTATAAGTTACGTTTATACATATAGACAGACACACATAATTTAAATTTATTTTAAATGATATTTGTTACATAACCACCCACTTACACTGTGGAACTAGAATAACGTGATAGAATTTTTCATATATATCAAATTTATTATTAAAATATAATCATAGATTACGAAAACTTTAAGTTTCCTAAATCACATTTTCTCCAAAAAAAAAAAGTTTTTAACTTAGTTTACAACCATTTTTATTTTACTTATAGCAAGCTCTATATCTAATAAAATAAATACAAATATTGCATTCGTATTTTACTAAAACGCCTTTAATTAAAATAAGATATAGTTAATTATAATTTAAGCACTAAAGAAAAAAATTTATTAGCTTAAAAAAGCTTTTTTTACCAACACTCAGATCAAGCTTGTGCAGTTTTTTTTTTTAATTTAAGATAGTACACCATTTAGGGGATGATTATCCAGAGGACGCGACGACGCGAGAGAGCCGCGGGAAACGAACGTGCATTACAGAGACACGCTTCCGCGTTAAGTAAGATTTGGTAAGCGTGAGGATATCGTTAGACGTGCATCTTTGTGAAGGTTCTTGTACTTTCTGTTACACTGGTCCTACTGACGCTCTGCTCAAGGTATGTACGGAAAAGTTTGAGTCACTCTTCCGATCCCCCTGTAACAAGAAAATAATCTGAATAGTAAAACCACGAGCAAACAATATACATTGTGTTAAGCCGGGGAACAACAACAAACAAATATTTTCCGGTCGTTAATTTCCGCAAACTTAACTACCTTAGTTGCCCGCAATATATGTAGTGAGTATTAGTGTTTAGTTGTCATGTACCTGGTGCCGAGGCCCGCTGTGAACAGCAGGCGCCGCCCCCGCCGCAGGTACTCTGGGCAGCGCGTGAAGCGGAACACCACGGGCGCGCCCTGCCCCGCGCGCAGCTCGCCGCATCCCGACATTATACCCTGCGAAACACATCCGCCGTCACTGCACGTATACACGCTACTAATTGAATTGAAATGGCGGCCAACACGCACTACAAATGGCCAACTGCATACACGTGGTAATATATCGTAGTGCTGTGATTTTGGTATAAATTACTGACTGATTTTGACATAATATCGTAAAGTATGACCTCATAGTAACGTTCCGAATGGGCGGAGACTGCAAGTGAGTGTAAATCATCTGTTTTACACCATCGGGTGATGTCTTCACAGATCAATTTGGGAACCGTTATCACGTCAAACTATATCGTGCGTAAGCCGACTTACACAAAATCAGTTTTAATGAAATTCTTTCCTACAAATCTATGTTATATTTGGAGCACATAATATCTATATCTATTTTCGATCAATTCCATGCCGGTCGTAATCGGCTCCTAGCAGTTGTGCGGCTAAAGAACACTTGTGTAAACTGACCTCTATTATGGCCGTCTGGCGCACGTTGCCGACGTGCACGGAGCATTGGAAGCCGGGGTAGATGGCGGTGGAGTGCCGCAAGACGTGCACCGTCGCCTGAAAATTAGCTCGTGTTTAAATTGCAGCTCCCCGAGTGTGTGTCTCCCCGAATGTTACTATACTGTCAGGCTTTCTGTACGTGACCGCCGACGCTCCTAACCATCACAGATGTTATCACTTAACTCTCTTTAACATCATACCCTCGAAATCTCCCTAAATACTAGAAGATCGAAGACATTGGATCACGCCAGTGTCACGTAAATAAAGAATACTTCCCCTGTCGTGCGGGCTTAGTCATGCGACCTCAACGCTTGACGTGTCCGCACACTTATACACTTTCCCACTACTTCCCTCTCCCCTATAGCCTCTTAGGTATATAAGTTGACACTAGTTTACTTACCTGGAAGTATATACATCCTCTCGGATCGTTAGGATCCTCCAGTGCGACCTCCCCGCACACGCACGCGTCTTCGATTGCGGGTGCGTCGCCGTTACATTTTGCGTCCTCGTCGCTCGACGTGTCATTATTCTTGTACACGTTGACGCTATTTCTCCTCCCTGCCTGCTCATCACTGGACTCTTTTGTGATCCTTTTCCTCCTGACGCTCTTGCGATTCTTGTCAATTTGATTTCCGTCAATCGTTATCTAAAAAACGAAATAAGGTATATAACATACTACAAAATTGTTATGCGCACGTGTTCCCCTCCTGCCCTTTTGAGGGCCATCGGAAACTCACAATTCGGAGGAAATGTAGACCACGGTATTGTGTTAGCGAGAGGTATCTTCTTGGCAGGCCACTCCAAGCATGGCTTTCCCTCTAATAAAAGGTCTGCCCGATGACGGATACCAACCTGTCTCAGCTTGCATTTGCCCGGCGGACAGGCTCCGAAGGTGGGCCTTCTGTCGCTCCTGTACTTGTCCGGCACCGCCAGCAGCACCATGCCTGGCCGCAGGTTGGGCGGGTAGTGCGATAGGCCCAGCGAAGCCGACTGGCCGGCCCGCACGCTACCGCACGGTACCCTGTTCCTGTATATCGTCTTTACGGATATCTCCACGAATTCTCCGGTGTCCAGAGGTCCTGAAATTGTTTTTAACATTCGTTGGGGAACAAACAATAGCAACTCTTTGGTGACTACTGTCGCGCGTAAGTATTCTCAAGAGTTAACCACTGCGTTGTCCATATGTCAG
This sequence comes from Eumaeus atala, assembly GCA_017140195.1. NCBI lineage: Eukaryota > Metazoa > Arthropoda > Insecta > Lepidoptera > Lycaenidae > Eumaeus > Eumaeus atala. The sequence continues at coordinate 100,493 of JAFELO010000047.1, read as the reverse complement.
TACGTCAGGAAAACTTAAAGGGTATTTTCTGGTGAACTAAAATCTTGAAATAAATTATTTATTTAAAATGTAAGTGAAGTAAAAAACGCGGAAATTGGTAACTTACTGTTAATTTCATACACAATCACTGAATAAGTCAACTCGCACTTGACTGGTTTCTTTTTTCTTTAAATTTAAATCCAAATTATATCAACCAAATCCAAATTATAATCCTAAATCCACCACTACCGAAACTATTAACTGAATGAAAGGCCTAGTCCTACCTCACAGTATTAGCACGCATTTGCGTCTGCGGATGCGTCACCGTTTTGCGCATCGGTACTCTTGTACATGTGCACGTTACTTTTCTCACAGCTCGCTGTTTCGAGATCCTTCCCCCACCCCCCCTTACGTTCTTACAATTCTTGTCAATTTGATTTCCATCAATCTTTGGTTATAAAATATAGTCCAAAATCCATCACTACCAACAATTATCAATTGGCTCGCTGAATGAAAACTTACCTATAATGAGATCGTCTCCCTCCATCAGCTGCCCGCGCGCCAGCAGCCCGCCCACCACGGGCCCCGCCGAGTCGCCCACGTGGAAGATCTCGTCGATTTGGAACTCGCACGTCTCCTGTGAAGATGTTACAGTATTTCATATATTTTTTGGAACAAACAAATGCTTTTTACCCGTCTGCGTTACTAGGGTACGAATATGTACACCTCCATGTTCCTTACCACCGCCAGAGGGACTTAAGTAACGGCGTATTTTAAAGTATATAAGGTCTTGTTACGTTCGGCTCGAAGAACGCGAACGATACTGGGTACATTAAAATACATTTTAAGAGGCCCGCTTATTCGTTTATGATGCGAATATTAGTTGTTAACATGAGTTTGAGTAGTATGAATTTTATTGTCATCATTCACAATATTGTTTTTTTCCCTCATAAAATCATAGTTACAGTAGTATCGATATATTTGCATCTATAACAATAATTAGGATTAAGATGACTTACATCCTCAGGCTTGTGCTGCGTGTCCGCCGCGGGCGGGTGCTGCGCCAGCAGGTACGCGTGCAGCGAGTTGAGGCCTGCGCCGCGCACGCAGCTTACGGGGAATACGGGCACAGCGCGCGCCGTCCGCACACTACTGACGCTACAAACATGAAGTAAAACACAATATAAAGAAAAACATATTTCGGCTACGTTCGGCCAAAGTCAGCCGAAATTTTGGACGAACGTGGACGAACTGTTTTTCGTTATATTATTTTATTTTAACTATACAATTATCTGGCTGAACATTCGGATTCAGTCATCACCTTTGGGCGAACTGTGAACGCACTCACTCTTTTTGCGTTCATGATACTTACTCCTCCGTTTTGTCGTCCTTGCCGTCGTCGATTGTGTCCAGGATAGACTTCTGCGGCGCGACGCAATTCCGCGCGAGGTTCTCGTCGGTGATCACCAGAGGTTTCTGTAACACGTACAATGTGAAGTTATACGTACAAGAGGCTCGTCTTGTAGTTTTTCTAAAGATAACTCATTGCTACCTATCACAAATGCCGAATTAACCACGTAGCAAAAGTTGCAATTGCTACAGGCCTCGGTATTAGAGGCTACAGGCCTTCGCAATCATGGTCTCCTGAATAGAATTCGACACAGATCCTGTGCTAGCTGAAGCCCCGCACAGCACTCCACTTAGGAGGCCGCGCCGAGCGGACGTGTCTATAATATTTGTTGGTATATTACTTATTCAAGACATACACTATCAGGCCTTGGGTTTAGTTGGTCCATAGGACCATAGACATTTATTAATAAATCTTTAATAAATAAATCTTTAGCGTGGAATCCACAAGATTACGTCCGCTATGTACAAAACGCGGATCTAACATAACTGGATATCAGATAACGTAGTTCGCAATACTTGAACAATTTTGCATGCATGAATCGGTCATCACTTTCAATAAAATTTCATCAGTGTACTTCCAGACTTACCACCTATTTTTGAAATCTTGTGAGTCCTCTAATGTTACAAATACATGACTCTGTATGTGTGTTTGTTGTTCTTTACGCATGCAATAAATACTGTACGGATATTGGTTGTATTGGGCACGAATATATATTACATTCTCGAATAGCATAAAAATAGGGATCCCTTAGGATATACTTATACAAGAAGCCGCATCACGTCCATTTTTTTACAGGATAGCTGATACATATGAGTGTGTATCTGCTATCCAAGTATGGTGGTCAGTGAGACCATTATTTCGTGGAACTGACCTTGTCCGCCGGCTCCAGCAGTTGCGTGAGCCGCGCCGCCAGGGCTGGCAGTGCCGTGGGTGCCAGCTCACACTTGGTGACGACGACGAAGAACGGCAGGTCCAGCGCCAGCACCAACCCTAGGTGCTCTTCTGTAATGCGCGTGATGCCAGCTGTAGCAGAGATCTGTTAAATACATTAGGTTTATAAGTGACATTAGTTTTATTCACATAATATTGGGCAAACGGGTAAATTGAGCCTTTTTAGGTTTCCGTACCCAAAGGGTATAAACCGGAACTCTACTACTAAGACTTTGATGTTCGTCTATCACCAGGCTGTACCTCGTGAACCGTGGCTAGCTGCCAGTAGAACCAGATGATGTATTTCTGTTACCGCTATAGTAACAAATATAAAAAAAAATGGAATAAAATAATTGTTTAAGGGGGGGGAAAGAAAATAATAAGTAATTTTTCTCATACAACAAACGTGTTTTCTTCGAATTCTTAAAGAGAATGGTACGGAACCATTCGCGCGTGAGTCGCACTTGAGCGGTTATTTACAACAACCGTGCCCATGCCATGCCCATAGACATTCACATAAGTTGCCCTCTTTTCCTCCTCCCCTCTAATGGATACAATAAGAAACTACGTCGTGCTCAGCAAGCTGGCCTGTAGGACTGGGCCGGAACAGTACTCACCACCAACATGGCGTAGTGCGGCGAGTAGCCGGTGAGGCCGTGCAGCGTGGTGCGCTGGTACTTGGTGTGCCCCGCCAGGTCCAGGAACGACACCAGCTTGGCGCTGCGCTCGCCGATGCGCTCCGCCGTCATCAGCTCCGAGCAGCCGTAGTTCACCACGTTACCCTGGCGTAAATGTGTGTATTACTAGAAGTGCCTTTTGTCTGTGTGTGTGATTTCACCCTAGTAACCAGCCTACTCCGCTCCACCTCATCATATCGTGGCGCTGTATACCACAAAACCTTTCTCGAGAAACCTTTAAAACTATCTCGACCTTACTTTAACACCGAGAAAGGTTTTAAGCAATGAGAGAATTTTGTAAATTGGACCGCTAGTTCCTAGGATCAAAGATGAACGTAACTGCGTTTAAAGAAATTCTTTTACTTTATTTTTCTAATATAGAATACGGGGCAAACGAGCAATCGGCGCCTTTTTTCAACTACGAACGCCCATGAACACCCACATAATTACTATGCCGATGTGTTGCCCTCCTACGCCCCTCCTATGTGCCATCGGCTACTCACAAACCGCACGCAACGCGTCACTAAAGATGTCACTTTAATTCGGTATTATGTGAGCGAGAGATACCTCCCCGGCCGTGCCGGCCCAATTCCGTTGCATAGGAGGATGTAGTGTCATGCACCATGCATGGCACTACCTCCTCCTATGCAGCATGGCACTACCTCTTCTAAATATGAGTATAGATATAGATTAAGATGAATTTTATTTACCAACAAAACGACACATTCTTACACCAGATTCCTTGGACAGTGTGAACCGAGTACCGCATATCACGATCCTAACATATTTTTCTCACAGTCACTTAACGTGTATTTGTGCTGACGCATGTCGCATTACAATTTTATCGGTTGGTAGCAGACTGATAATGTTGATGACACGACAATATTAAAAAGCACAGTATAGTGTGTACCTGCGCGTCGAAGCCCAGGATCTCGTGGCTGAGCGAGGAGGTGCGGCCGCTCTTCACCTCGTGCAGGTGGCGGAACATGTTGAGGCGGGCGCTGCCCCGGCCGTTGTCCAGCTCGCCTGACGACACGCAGTAAGAACGTGTAAAGCACTCCTCGGACCAACATCCATTAACGTGAAGATGCAACAAGATGAATTTAAATCAAATTGTTTAGTTTCTTTATAACGAGTAATAACATAACAAATAATTATTACGGGTAGTTTTAACCGTGTGTACGTGTGTGTACGTTCGTGTGTTCGAGGGTGGGTAGTGTGTTTGTGTACGCGAGCGTGCATGTGTGCCAGTGTACGGTAGTGTACTCACCCTGTGTGAGGACGCCGACTAGAGTGGACTTGCCGGCTTCGTTGGCTCCCAGCACAGCCACGCGCAGCTCCACGCTCTGACTCGCCGCCAGCTGTAACAGTATTACGTCATATTATATTGAAACTAAAGTACGTGTCACTACAAGATATTCCGACTCATACACCCCGTCAACTCCTGCTTCATCCCAAATCATCCTGTTCAATCCCGTTAAGGTACAAAATTTTCAAAGTTACGTTCTTAGCGGATACCTAGATCCTAAAGCTACACAATATTTAATTTCAGCTTGATCTGTGTAGATTTCGGTGGTTTTAGCTCGGCGACGACAAATAAGTCAGGACTAATAACAACCACACATACCTTCCTTATGTACACCTCAGCGACTGCTCGGTGCGGCGCGAGCCTGCGTGCGCGCGCCGCTACTATCTCCGCCCCCAACGCGCGCGCCATGTCACGCAGCGAGCGTAGGCTGGCGCGCAGCGCTGCAGCGCGCAGTCCGCGCAGTGCGCCACAGTCGCGCACCCCCACTACGTAGATGGCGCTCCCTCCACCCGACCGTAGGCGCCATTTTAACTGCAATTACACTCTTTTATCCAACAATTCTCTCTTCTTTTCATACCCTCTACAAGGGG
>JAFELO010000047.1:67776-92813 GCA_017140195.1 Eumaeus atala | reverse complement strand
CCCCCCCCCCCAAATAGGCCAACGGCTAACCACAAACCACACGAAACGCGACACCGAAGACGTCACTTTGATTTGCCGGCCAAATTTTGGCTAATGCCATTCTGCACTAGTGGTAATAATATTGCAAACAGGTCAATAAAATCCCACCTTTAGCGCAATCTTTCCTCACATCCAGCTCCGGTTTGTGCTTCTTCTTCTGCTTGTTCTCATTCCCGTCCGACGGATCGAAGAGGCTGAAGAATGAGTCCATCACTGATCTGAAAATAGTGGACTAGAGTTTTGAGAACACAATGAACTATGATAATTGCATAGTGCAACAGTTAGCCTTTTCGGAAAAAAAATATTTTGATTTAAATAGTATAGGGGCTAATAACGACTACCGAAGCATGGATATCCACTATAGTCACGCAGGTGTGTTTCCCTCCATTCTCAATGCAGTGTGTACTACCTGCCCAGATATTCAAAATAGACCCAAAACGTAAAGAGAGATAGCAACCACAATAGATTTCGTCATGTATATTTAACACACACATAAGTCGCCAACTTCGCCTTTAGATGTGCCAATCCAAGGCAGACAGGTTTGTGAGGATTTTTTTATGGTTATTGAGAAACAAAAAGGTATGTACTGCTCGCGGCATGAAGTTGAACCAAAGTGTCAGTTGTCAACGCAGAACGAAGAATGACGGCGCGAGCCGAGTTATATGATTGCGCTGTGTTTTCGTGTTACGTCTCATACCGCACCAGCACAGTTCATAATCAAATTATATTATATGAAGATGTAGTGCCATTCTGCATAGGAGGTAGTGCCACGCATAGTGCATTACACACACTACATCTCCTATGCAACGGAAGCACCTCTCCCTGACTTGATACCGGCGTAAAGTGACAGCGTCACTGTCACGTTTCGTGCGGTTTGTGAGTAGCCGGTGGCTCATTGGGAGAATGATAGGAGGGCAACGCACCTGCGTAACAATTATGCGCAATGTCCATGGGCGTCGGTAGTCATCAAAAGGCTCTGATTTCTCGTCTGCCCTCCAACTCTATGTAGCAACGTCCCGAGGAATCACCCACGTGACATGGTAAAATTCCATATTATAAACTTCACCCCGCTTCCCCACACCCCCGTATTTATTTCACCCTTTAGGCTAATTTCTACAAACCCTTTCTCAGTGTCCAGTTACACCATGAAAGAAAACGCTGTAGCAAATTGCAAGTTTCTAAGTTCAGGTATTTCTGCTGTGGTGGTGGTCGTGTCGTGGTCTGGCTGTCAGCCACTCGGTAACGGTGGAGTTTTATATTGATTGACCAGTTACATTTTCACAGACGTTTCAGTTATTTTCAAACAGCCACTGAAGTACGTAGGGTACGTCCTGAGATAGCCTAACCTCATCTTAAGTAACACTTACATAACGTTCAGAAATCAATATATTTTTATGTTAACGTGCCGCGTGTGCACAGATGGCTCTACGTAATTTATTGTTGACAACACCTGTCGTGTGTGCGTCCGCCGTCTTTACTTTTCATTTCTACATTAAACAGTAAATATCACGAGCTCGTCACGTTTTCAAATTATAACATTCCAATGTCAGAAGTGATTTTTGTAATTGCCATGCTGCATTGCAACTCAATTGGGCCGGCACGACCAGGGAGACCACTCGCTCACACAATAGTAGCTGAAACTTAAGGGGCTATCGTGCGAACGAGAGAAAACTGAAAGTGAAAAATGTAAATTTCTGGTGATCTTTTGGAGGAAAAGGTAAGCATACAAGAGTACAACGCCACTATGCGGGTGTTTGCGGGCGTCTCACAACAATATACCAAAGCTATCTGTTTGTATGTGATCGATTTTCTCAAAGTCTACAGAACTGATGAACAGATTTTCATGCTGTTTCACCAATGGATAGAGCAATTACCCATGAAGGTTTTATTGTATAGCTTGTTATGCTAGTAATTTAGTAGGAGGTAGCGCCATGCTGCATTGCATCGTAGTTGGGCCGGCACGACCGCGGAGGTACCTCACGCTCACATAACAGGTACGCTGTCGCGTTTCGTTCGTGGCTGAAATGGTCTCAGCGCTGGCTAATGGATGAAGACCGGGACAATAGAAAACAAAATCAAATTCTTTAGCTATTGGCATGGTAGATACCATATGCTTACTTCATAGCCCTCCAATTTAGCGATGACAATTCACAATTCTTCTAAAAATGTTTAGTAATTTTAAAATAGAAGATGAAATTCTTTTAAACGCGTAAATATTTTGGCATCATTTCAGACAAATAGTTTGGCAAAAACAATGGAAATACGGTCTTGTCTATACGAGTATAGATTAGCTGGCAATAATGCTTTCATATTCTTTTAAAATGGCTCCACACCTGCAGACGAGCGGATGTGACGCTGGCCAGAGATCTGATCATTCAGATTATTATTGTACTAAACAATACATACGAAAGTTTGTATGTATGTAATGTAAACAAAATTTCGCAAAAACTACTGCCGTTCAATAGTATTTACGCGACTGTTTAGGATGAAGGTCAATGTTTTTCGAGCGTTGGTATGCACGTATCAATTTTCGTATGTACATATACTAATATATAGATTTCTATGTGCTCCAACAGCCTGAACTGATTCACATTATCACGTCTGAGGTGTCGTGAAATTCGTTTTGATAACGCGAATGTCAAGTGGTTCGCATACTACACACAAAGTGGCGGATCTTGATGTTGATTTCTTTTATTACCAAACACATCAAGCAATATGAAAGTAGAGGTTTAATCGACGATTCCAAACATATATATAACTTAGTTTTAATTTAACAGAAAGTTTCATATAAAACTTTGTCTGTCTATAGTCTATGTCTCTTCACGGCTAAACTGCTTGAACGATTTTGACGAAATTTGATATGCACATTGTCAAAGAAATAGAAATTGAAAAACTTTATTCGGGCGGTTAAATTACACTGACATACGTCTTTCATGTATACTGACAAACATAGTGACAACCACTTAAAGTTAAAAGATATTAAATAATAACTTGATTAGATTAATATCTAATCAAGTTATTCCTTAATAGGAGATATAGTAAAGGTTAAGGTGCGATATGATCGCAGCACATGGATGGACAGAAAAAAAAATCACAACAGTGTAACACAACTCCTGCAAAAGTGGCCACTCCTTTTGATGACTACGGACGCCCATGGACATTTGCATGATTGTTACGCAGATGCGTTGCCCTCGTATCATCCCCCCCAGTGGGCCACCGGCTACTTAACTTACTAACTGCACGAAACGCGACGGCGTCGCTGTCTCATTTCGTGTTCAGTCGCCAGTAAACAGCTAGTATATACATAATATCTTTTTAAAAATCTTACTATTGAGCTATTCAAGAACATATTTCAAAAGAATTTTCCACCTGTATGGGAAACCATAGTTTCTACATAGCAATTGCAAAGAAATAAATGAGGTAATATGTAAATTATACAATATTTGTGACGCATGTAAACAGCAGAGCTATTCTGTCAACACAGCTACTGTACAGTAACAGAAATGATGGGATGAACACATGAAATTTTACTAAATTTTTTTTTCAAGAAAGTTTTTAAACGGCAGATATGTATCTTTTAAGCAAGTGGAGCCGCAGAGCAGAGCTAGTATCTAAATAAACAACTATCCTTTAAAGTACTTTTTTTTATTATATCAAGTAATATATAATGAACCTTAAGAAATCAATGCAATATAGCCATGTAATGAAGCGATAGAAATTATTGACACAAAAAGAATGAGTCATAGAATTACACCATCCCACAAGATAACACTCTTAACAACAGAAAATCCTTTTTTCCAATTTGAAAATATGCAGAAAGTAGCTCAAGCTGCTTTAGAATCGACAAAGAATTTAGATATATCTATATATCATATAATTTGTAAGATATTGTATATTTTTAGGACACTGTAGGTAATGGTTAGTTGTTTGTATGAACATGCTTATCTCAGGAACTACTGGCCCGACTTGAAAAATCCTTTTTGAGTTGAATAGTCCATTTTTGATGGAAAGCTATAGTCTCTAAACCATGATGCTGTGACTAATAGCACCAGAAATATGTGGAGTAAGCCAGGGATATATCTAGTAATATATAAGGAACTTAATGTATTGCTATACACATGTCAACTTCACAGAGTTGATGTCTTAAATTTATGCAAATGTTATTCATCACAATAAAACTAATTCCACTGATTTTTTCGTGGTCTCTTTTAATTATTTAACTAGCTCAATGTTTTAGATCAAAGCATAGTTAAAATATCTAAAAAACCAGTCATAATGTGATACTTTAAATCAAATTTCACAATGGACACTCACATCAGCAGTTTCACAAGAGTGTATTGAGTATAGCGAACATAACTAGCTATGCCCTGTGGTTTCACCCATGTGAAATTTATCACTTCTTTTTAATTATTTTCTTGAAAAACATAATTTTTACAACATTCCAGATCATATCCATGTGTAATACTTTGCCACAATTGTTTTATTAGTTTTTCTGTGAAAATAAAATAAACACACATACAAAAAGTGGAATTTATTCCAGGCTAGATTAGAATGTAGGCAGAATAATTGTGCTACAGGAAAATTCATTTGTTTTTATTTACAAGGAGCGGAGCCAAGGAGTTTTACTCAGCAACTGGTACTTTGTTTCTATATAAGTTCAGAGGCAGATAATGGCTGTTTTATGAGCTGTTGTTGTCAAATGTATAAAACATTGATTGTTTTGATTGGATCATTTAATAACAAACATTTATTTATCATGAAGTAAATTTGTATATCAGGTTGATAAAAATGAGTCAATGATAATGTATGAGTTCATTGAAATAATAACACAAATTACCTACAACACAATTACAAGAAATAAAAATAAACTGAAAATTAGATACAAAGTATATTTCTTGTGAAGCATTTTCATTTTATAAGATTAAAATCCTATTGATTCTAATACAACTGGTATTAGACTTTATAAGATTTTTCGTTTTATGTCAATTTCTAACAGGAACAATGTTAGTAAATCAATCAAAGGGCAATAGGAAATTGTGGGAAAACCGTGGCTTTGTATGTAAGTATGGATAAAAGAAAACCATCAGTTAGCCCCTCATAATTCAGCTCTGTTGATCTAATCATTTCAAAAAATATTTTTAGTTTATTAAATATACGATAAATTTAAATAAATGTTTAATTTAATTACTTACATGTAACTCAACAGCTGTTTCTATAGGTTCAAGGTTGCATTTGTTCGCACTTGGCAACAGTTTACACAGGCGTCTCGGTGAATGTACAACACTAACAACCTACCCGTACACAAACAAGATCTGCCAATTTATTTAGTATGACGTAATAACAACAATAATATTTGCAATTACAAAATTAAAACAAGCCCTGGCATTGTTAATTTTACAATGGACAAAATGAAAACACTGCTTAAAAACACAAGTTGTTGAATCAATACCTACTCATATTTATAGATTCAAGGCAGAAATTGTATATTATTGTGAAAGTGATTAGTAATTCTCATCCGAAATGATGAAATATTTTGACATTTTCATTTTCCATTTTCTATAAACTTAAAGTGTAGTACGGATCAGTGTTGCAAGTTGCTAGTGATTTTTATTATATTCAGTCCTTGGACTCCGCAAACTATATAGTGTGTGTTGAATAGTAGCCCTTGAGATCTTTCTGTTGAAGAGTGAAACAATTTTGTCATCAATGATTAAATCAATCGAAATGTTTATAGCATAAAAAAATCGTCCTAAATCGTAGGGACATTTAAAGTGATTTTAGTCATCTCCTATAATTAAAATTGGGGACTTTTTTTCGGAGGGACCTACTACTGGTTGGCGGCGATATTGCTCCAACCTCAACAGATTGACTGACTAGCGACTGACTACTCTTGTGTGTAACGATGCCACGTGGGGTCCTGGGTTCGAACCCAGGGCGGGCAACTGTTATAAAATGTTTCTCAGATTATTCTGAGCACGCATTACATTGTACGGGATTGGAATGAGACCGAAGTGGTCATAGGCTTACCACCTATGTCATCAGGGGCCTCAGTACCTTGACTAATCGTGGGTGTTCTAGTATATCTACTGGACTTACGAGTTATGGATTTACTAGCACACCTCTGCCTACCTCTTCGGGATAACAGGCGTGAAGGTCCTTTCTTTTTAAGTTTTGTGTCTTCTGGTTTGGAGAGACGATAAGGAGACGGACCCCCCACTTTTCCCAATTAAAGTGTGGATCTTCATCGCAATCGAGAACTGAAGCGTTTAAAATTCAAAAAAATTTTTCGCGACAATGATCTCTTTAAGGTTGTTGCCTAGTTTAATCCATAACAGCACATCCCAGGAATGTAACTTAAATTCAGATAACATAAAATAATATAAATTATTGTTGATTGTTCATTTTTGTAATCATAATTAATGCAGATATAAGAGATATGTTACGTACATTGAGAGACAGAATGATCAATAACACAAAAGTTGGATAATAATTACAAAATTAATTATTGTTTCTAATTAGACCCCTTCCACAATAGCTAATCGGTAGCTTTGTTGTGCTATAATAATAATTACATTTGGGTATTATCTACTACTCAGACCGCTTAATAATGCGAGCCCGGGATCGTATCCGTAAGTTGAGAGCTTAGATTTGTAGAGATAGTATAACGCGATTTTAGAGAGCTCTAGTAATAATAAAGAAATCATAATCACGGCTACTTGCTGATTTGTGGCGCAAATCAACCCCTCCCGTTAGAGTGGGGGGTGAGGAGGTTGGCCTCCTCAGATAAGCCAAACATTAAACGAGCTCAATTATCCTTATCCACGACACCGCAACTTAAGCGGCATCGTGCGCTCACTGTTCCACTAGAGTGGGAAGGGGGACCGTCTCCGACCGAAGGGGGAATCACTATAAGGTTCACCCACAAACAACCCGGTAGATCTCTTCCCATCTGCGGGAAAAGGGGGGTCTGTCCCTCTATTGTCCCACTCAAACAGAAAATACAAAAGCCTCCGCAAAAAAGGAGTATAGCCGTTTCAATAAAGAAAAGTATTATAAATGGCGGACATGTACTCTCACTGACACAAGCGGGTGGTAGCGTCAAACAAAAACGTTTAATATATTTTTTATTTACTAAAACATTAATGGTAGCCGGCGTATTAGATTTTTTTCATTAATTTATTTAGAATGCTTTCATTATCATAGATACAGTAAGACATTATAGTATATATTAACTTCACATTCACCATTTTTCGACTTATTATAATATGTGTTCTAAAGTATAAATATTAACTGTACAAGACTTCAAAGATAGTAGACTTCACATTGGACTCCCTACATTACATAAAAAAGTAGTTCATTATTGTAAGTTAATGTTGAAGACCCCTTCATCGAACAATTGACTACATCAATTAATAAAAAAACTACAATTTAAGAACTACACGAATAGAAAACAATTAACTTAAAATAGTAACAAAAAAACTATATGAAAGTGTAAATCGTTTTATTTTTGCTTTTAGTAGCAACATTGTCTGCGTCACATACTTGTCAACTGTCAATTGTCAAAAAAAATCGTGTTTCTCGTTAGGGGCAAAGCAAACCACGCTTTTAAGCGGTATTAGTACTATTCAGTATATATCAGTATTAGTACATTAAAGTACTATTTAACTCAAACTATTTTGCTAGCACAGTTTTTTACATTATTAAAAAGTAAACACAATTAATCATATTCCTTAGAAAATTTAAGTATAGTATAGTAGGTATGTCTATTCTTGTGGAAAACAGTTTAAGAGACGTCGATAAAGATATATTTCAGCAGAAGACTCATTTTGTTCCCAGTAAAATAGAACACGATGGGACAGCAAATGTAAATAAATATTTTGAGCCATATGTAATTCCTAATGGAGAAGGTGGTAAGTTTCGGAATAAAGACATGTACTGTCTTTGCTGACAACAATATGAATAACACAACATCTAATATATTAAAAGTAATGGCACATTCTATGGATATTTATTTTATCAATATATACAACAATTTTATCATATACAATATTTAAGTAGACTAGGTAAGTCTAAAGAAATTCTTCACTGCCAATCGTATGGATTGTTTTAAGGACGGAAGAATGCGTTTGGAGCAAGCTGTACTCCCTCAAACTGACCACAAATCTTTTGCTGGAAGGATCACAGTTGGTTACCAAACATAGTGTTATTAAGGGACTGAACTACCTTCTCAAGAATGCTTTGATACCTTTTTCACAAAAATATGGCTTAGTCACTCTTTCATAGCCCACCCATGGTTTGGTGAACTGAAGTAAGATAATGCTCATATTGCACTTTGTCGACTAATTGGGAAGATTATCTTAGAGCTATGAGGATTAATTACGGTCATTTTGTTTGTTAAAATGTAGCTCAATTGTAAAAAGAATTCTGTGACCTCTCTTTGTGTACTGCTTCAGTAGTTGTTTCAATTTTACCGCCCTATACATCTTTCATTTACCAGAAATTACCAGTTCTCTAATAGGCTGCAAGTCTTAAGTCATGTCTTAAAATACAAGATGTGGTTCTTGAATTCTTTTTGTACGAACACTATGTGATATTTCTCTGTCTACAAACAGAGGAAGTGTCATTATTATTATTGCTTTGACCACCTTTTTGTACGAACACTATGTGATATTTCTCTGTCTACAAACAGAGGAAGTGTCATTATTATTATTGCTTTGACCACCTTTTTATACAAACACTATGTGATATTTCTCTGTCTACAAACATACAAAGTGTCATTATTATTATTGCTTTGACCACCTTTTTGTAGGAACACTATGTGATATTTCTCCGTCTACAAACAGAGGAAGTGTCATTGTACCTATTCATAGTCCGATACACAAACTTTTCACCAATACTAGGACTTGCTTTTGGCCCCATACCTCCTTTGTGTAACATAACAGTGATTATGTTTCCTTTATCTCCCCCCTTTAATTCCCTCCCCAATTTAATATTGCAAAATATTTTTTATTGTGACAGTATTTACAGCCAGACTAAGTATAGCATAATACTGATATTTAAGTTTTTTCCTGGTATAATCCATAGACATCATGTATCATAATAGTAAATATGATACATGATGTCTATGCATAGTATGCAGATGCCAGGGCCACTGGTAAACACAAACTATGACAGTATGGCTCTATCTCATAAATATATATAGTTAAACTGTTTGTATTTGTCAATTATAATCTTTCAGAACTATCTGGTACATTCCGAGGTCACCCTCTTGATGGCACAAATATGAAACTGCCACAGGGTTACAGAGGAATTATAGTATCTGAAGCTAAAAGACCCTTAGCTGAGGATGCAGATAGAAAATTTCAGGTACAAATATTGAATTTTAATTAATGTTGATATTTACCTTAAAATAGATCAAATACTTTGTATGTCATCATCGTCATCATCAGCCCCTATCGGTCCACTGCTGGACATAGGCCTATCTCAATGAACGCCAAGACCACCTATATCCTGCTACTCGCATTCATCCCGGACCAGCTACTGCACGGAGATTGTCTTTGTATGTCACTTCTTTTGCAATTTTTTTTTTGAAAATGACATTGACTATTCCAATAACAATTTTCCTCCTAAACCTAATTCAAAAAACATTAACTCGTATCTGCTTGACACCTGTATCCGAGTCTGAGACCTTAAAAATTATAATAATCTTAAAAATGCTAACTCAACAGGTTATGACGATGTGCGATGTGCACACAAAGATTTTTAAAACATGTAGTAAACAACTGGCCACAGTTTTAACTCATGTAATAAACCTATCATTGACTGAAGGTAAATTTCCCACCCCAGTCAAGTATTCAGTCATCCAACCAGTTCATAAGAAAGGTGACAAATGTGAGATGGGTAACTACAGACCTATCACAATAGTACCTGTCATATCAAAAATACTAGAAAGAGTTGTGTTTGAAAAAAATAGCAATTTCTTCACAGCCACACACAGATATACTAAGACCTGAACAATTTGGCTTCAGAAAAAATATATCTACAACACGTGCTTGCTTCTCCCTTATTAAAACAATATGTGAATCCGCAAATTCTAAAGCTTGGCCGCAATATTCTTAGATCTAACAAAGGCTTCTGATTATGTTTCACATGAAATTCTTCAGAATGCACTCTACTCCCAAGGTATTAGAGCGGTCGCAAATGATTGGATTAGGAGCTACCTCTCAAATCGTCAACAGTATGTGGAAATCTGTGAAGTAAGAGACAAATCTAGAAATATAATAGATTCCCTTACCTAATCAATAGATTGGGAGTGCCACAAGGCTCTATTTTAGGGCCTTTACTACTTCTAATTTATATTAATGACTTACCCACCATTAATTAAATATTACTATATTCTTTTTCTGATGATACAACTATTTTAATAAAAAAAAGAAAAAAATGTGGACTACCAACATGAAATAAACACTACATTAGACAGAACAATAAATTGGCTTAAGCGCATGAATTTAACTGTAAATGCAATTAAAACAAAAGTCATCCTAGATAATATCTGAATCTTGTACAAAAACAGACATATCGAAGAAGTGGATACAACTAGCTTTCTAGGCATACAAATAGACCGCCATTGCTCATGGAAAGAACACAAAAATAAACTTAGTATTAAAATTGAAAAATTCGTTTACGTTCTTAGAAATTTAAGTAAAACTGTATCAACTAATGCAGCGTTATGGGCATATCACGGATATTATACGCCTTGGTGAAACTCAATAGATATAATTAGAATTATTCGGGCGCAAAAAAAGTGTATAAGAACTCTATGTGAAACCACCCGCTTACGTAGCGGGAAACATTATTGCAGTCTTAACATACTTCCCCTTTCATGCTTATACATATATGAAATGTGTCTGTTTGTTCGAAACAATTTGTATATGTATTTTGAATTAAAGGACAAAAATTTAAAGAGCTGTAGACATACAAATGAATTAATTGTACCAAAAGAAAGGCCGAAATGTGTAGCTGAAATGCTTACTGTATGACCGTGTCTATTTATAATAAACTGCCCAGAGATATAGTAGACCTAAAAGGAATAAAATTTAAAAAGCATATATTTGAATGTCTGCTAATTAAATCATATTATAGTGTATTTGAATACTTAAATTATAATATGTATTGTAATATGTATCTAGTTTGGAATTATTTCATTTTGTTTTGTGATCATTTTGTTATTTAACTTTATGATTATAAATGCTTAATTCATATTGACATGACATAAATTGTGAAGTACATTTAAATAATTAACATGTTTAACATATACACAATTATTTGCATGCTATATGCAGAACTGATATCATTGTAACATCCACTAAACCATATTCTAGCAAATAAATACTCTTATTCTTAAGGTATTAGTGTATTTTTATTTAGAAAAAAATATTTACAGGTTATGGGTGGATTTAAAGAGTTTATATATTGGAATTGGGATAAGAAACCGTCTAAGAATGACAACTTAGCAAAAGCATTAGACTGGGCTGATATAGCAGAAGCTGTAAGTAAACTTCCTATTTATCAAGTTAAACAAAAGTTACAATACATTGGACCTGGCAGACTTGTAGTCTTTGTCTTGCCTGGAATAGCTTAACATTAAGATATTGAACAACATGGGTGTCTCAGGTGACCTACAATCCCATTTTTAATTTAAATCTCATTAAAGGGATAAGTTTCTTTTGGAAGAGTAGACACATGCTAGTACTAGATCATTCGAAATTCCTAGCCGAATCTTGGCTGTCGTAGTCATCTCCACAAACAAGCCAACAACTCAGAGCATATTATAAAGCACGAGTATTTATGCAGACACAATTGCAGTTCAGACAGTTCACCGGTTCAGATTTAAAAGCATTATGGTCCAAAGACAAGAAGCCAAACCGAATCCACAGCCAATATTTAAAATGCTCCCTGGGATACTCAGGTATAATACCGCCAACTTCAGACTTGGGGCTGTTATTACAAATAAATAATGACAAAGACGGAATTCAACATATGACATCACAATCTATGGCTGAATGTGCATGCCACTTACAGATGACCAAGCAGATAGTCACAGACTGCCCAGAATAATAATAGTTAAAATAGTGAGTGTTATACACGTTTATATAGACATCATACACTATACACATTCTCATAAAAAGTCAGTAGTACAGACCCTGCCTACGTGGTAATGTGTTACTTAAGAGCCAAGATACTTAGTCTCAATATTGTTTTCAGATTCATGGTGACTAATCTATCCTGAATTTTGAAACAAATATTGATCATAAGTAAAGGAACTATCAGTCAATGAAACATCAACAAAAATGTATAAACTTTAAATGTATAAAATTCAAAAGGGGTGCTTAAAATACATTTTTACATACTCAAATACTGTAAAATCGATTATGCGATAGATGTTGGTGAATAATAAACCCTTTTTTTCTGAAATAATTGATTAAATTTTGTCTACAATTAAAACTATACACTAATTCCATTGATTTACTAAGAATACAAGATACACAATTTCATATTGACCTGTGATTCTAAACAATACTATCATCATCATTATCAGCCCTTATCGGTCCAATGCTGGACATAGACCTCTTTATGAACGCCAAGACGACCGATTTCCTGCTACTCGCATCCATCCCGACCGGCTACTGCACGGAGATCGTCTTCCCACCTGGTGGACGGTCGACCAACACTTCGTTTGCCTAAACGCGCCCTTCGCACCATAACCTTACTGGCCCCCCTGCCAGCGGTCCTTCTGAGTGTGTGACCAGCCCATTGCCACCTCAGCGAGCTTATTCGTCGCGTCATATCAGATACTTCAGTTGTCTGCCTTATGACTTCGTTTACAAGTTTAAGTTGTTTCTACAGTGCATAATAGTATAGGGCTTTTACGGATGGTTTCAGGTCGCTGACAGTGTAGACACACAAGGACTGGTATTCTTGTAAATCAATGACTAAAACTGTGTATCTTGGTATATCTGTAAATCAATGACTAAGGCTAAATAAACTACAAAGCGGCTACAATATCTGTGCACTTCGCGATGATAACGTCATATCGGCATTGTGGTTACTGTTCAATGCCTGTACGGAGGTAGCTAGGCGAGTGCGGAGGATGAAGACAAGAATGAGAGAGCTGAAAATATATTGCGGCCAAGTTGGGCTTATACACAGCAGACTATCATATTAAATATTTTTTGTAAGAAGTAGTGCCATGCTGCAATGCAGCCCCGAATTGGACCGGAAAAGGTGGTACAGGAAGGGGGAGCTATACTAGAGGATTGTGCTACGCACTACTCTCAAAATTACCTACTACTTTCCATTCTCCACTTGTGCTTCACTTCGCCACTGACTGGCAACATCCTTACAGAGTTGTATTTATAATTAAGCCTTTTTAACTTCATTACTGGAATATGTCACCATGCATGATACTAGTACAGACACTGAAGGCATAAATTAACCTATAGAGACATTAAAAAGCATATTACAAGATAAGTAGTGTGACACAGATAACAATAAACGCTTTCACAAAGGAGATTGAGCACTATAAACAGTACAATAACAAACTAGAAGAAGAATGCTATACATGTTAGTTTTAATAGGGACGTGCTTCTAGACTGCAACGCCAACTAGTGGCTGAATTTTACACTTATCTAAACAAATTGTAATATTTTTTACAATGCCTGAAAAATCTCAAGAAATTCTTTACATGGATATTGTCCCTATATACCGTTTCGTCCACGTGTATTAATTCACTTTTGCTTTGCAGAGTGTACTGCAGATACATGAACTGGTGCAATATATTTTTCTACTTGATTGAAATAACACAATTAAAACTTTACTCAAATTTACTTATATAATTTATACGAGTGCCACATTCAGCTAACGCAACACATGCACAACAGCATGTTTAGTCCAGGATTTTTGTTACGCTTTCTTAACTTTGTTATTGTAGCTTATAAGCTTATACAGGCCATAAAAAGCATATAACACAATGAAGAGTGTGGCACAGATAACAGCAACGGCTATAATTATGAGATCGAGCTCTATGAACTGTGCCATAGACAAGCCGGCGGTGGGCGGCCGGAGATGGATGGCTGTGCCGTGCCGCAGCACGTGCTCTATCCACCACACTACTCGCTCCAGCGGCGGCTGAAGTTGATCGTGCATCAGCGTGTTCAGTCGCACTATGTTCTCACGATAACTGGAAATATATTTATATGTTATTGGAGTTATATTAATAATAATATACTGTGTTACCACACCACACAGGGCAACACAGTAAATAATAATATACTGTGTTGCCCTGTGCTAAGCAGCTTAAGAATTTGTGTATTTAACTACCCTCTAACCAAAGTCCCATTACCATAGGCAAGTACTTGTCTGGCTAAGAAAGCGTATGTAAACATCTTAAAGCTCTGAAGTAGTGAAAGAAATTAGCCATACGTAAAATAATTAATAAACAAAAAAAAAACAAAGTACTAAAATCAGTACCATTTATCTGAGATGACAGTGTCGATTGCACCTCTGAGGGCCTGCTCTGTGAGGTCGTCCATGTTCAGTCTTATACCAATCTTGTGACGAGAGATTTTCTCTACGTTGTACCATTGGTCGGTGAATAGTGGTATGGCGACCAGTGGCACTCCAGCTGTCATCGCTTCGTCCAGAGATTGAAGGCCTCCTTGTGTGATGAAAAGCTTTATCTTTGGGTGTCCTGTAATAATTGACATTCACATATAAGCAGTGCCAGTTATTAGAATTTTGTATTACTGCGCAGCTGACAGTTGTTTTCAAACAATAGGTCTGCAATAAATTCAAACAGAACTTCACTTTTTATTATTTAAGTAGATATATTTATAACTGTAACAGTAAGTACAGGGCTAGGCACGTAACTGTAGCGCCATGTGATATGTAGAGGGATTAGATGCGCATGTATACGACTGGAGAACAATCAAATTGCCATCCGATACGCGTTGCCCTCCCGCGTCCCGCCCTCGCCCCTTCGATACCGTACTTCTGCGCATCAACAGCCGGCGCTATACTTTCGTGCCGGGACATTTATAACTGTAACAGCATTACCTAAGACAGATTAATAAATGAAATAGAAAAGGTGAATTTAACTAGATAATTGAATACTTTAGCTATGGCCAATTAAGCTCGCACAAAAAGTTACTTCATAATATTATAATTGCCAAAGTTTGAATGGATGTTTTACTCACTTACAAACAAATTTTGCAAGCCCACGTACCAGAATATCAAGTATAGGTAATCCATAGACTTTTTGCCGGCGCTTCATTCTCTCTGCTATTGGGGTAGCCCCTCAGAGATTTGGTGTGAAGACGCATATAGCTTGTAGATGTAAGAAATAATTAATACAAAAAACAGTAAAAAGGTAAACAAAACTTACTCAAAAGATCAGCCTGTGGAAGCCACTTGGACACTTTGATGTTTTTGGCTTGTATCGGCGACTTCTCAGTATCCCACTTCAGCAGAATGTCGTACGGTAGCCGAGATAGAGTGTCTAGTAATATGTTCATCTTGTCTGCCCGTAGGGCTGATGGTATCACGTTTGTACCGAAGCTCATGTAGATTGTACCATTTTGTGATGAATCCAAATATGCTTTTAAGTCCTGTAAACACGATTATATGACGTTATCTGATAATTATCTTTGCCTACCCTATTAGGGAACTCGCGTAACGATTTGGTGTTGTTGTTTTCTGAAAATTTTCAGAGGTAATTATGCATAATGGTAAAAGCGCTTGACAAAATCTGGCACGAAGGCCTGATTTACTAACTATCGTCTAAAAATGTCAGATAGACTAGTACTTGTTATCAAGGACTACATATGCAACCGGCTCTACGGATACCGCGTAGAGGGCGCAGTATCCTCCTTTCGCTCTCTCCGAGCCGGAGTCTCCGTACTATCCCCAACCCTGTATAGCCTATACATGAGCGATATCCCGCATCATGCCAGGGTGGAGCTGGCGATGTTCGCAGACGACACCGCCCTGTACACGACTCTTGTCAGTCGGGATGTCCCGAGCTAATGACCAGCGGGCAGTCACTGTGCTCGTTGAGTGGTTCACAAGATGGACAATAGACCTTTGAAAAGATTAGAGCTGTATGCTCCGGTGGCGCCGCAGACGGAGAATACTATAGACTCATCTTCAGCGTGCCTCGGAAAGGGACAAAATAATGACATACAAATCAATCGCGCTACCCACTGAGGGAAGCTTTTACTTTGAATCTGATGATTCGTATATGTTACATGAACATTCACGTCTACCGCAAAAACGCGGAAAATTATGACTAATTTGGCGCTTTTATGGGGTAATCGTGAATGTTCTTATACACGAACAAATAATAAAGCACATCACTAATGTCTCATTATGTTTCCGCGTGTTTTACTTTTAGAATTTATACATTTACGCGCCTTCACTGGCCCTGGGTGGGGTCCAGTGGTGTGTGGGACTTGCGGTACATGATAGTGACAAATACCCATAAGACCCACCGTGAGTGCCATCAGTGCCGCCCTTGGTGAGGTGCCCAGGAACAAGAAATCATCAGGGCACCTCGACGGCTAGTCAGCCCCCTAAGGGACCAACTCCACCTCCACTGACGGGGATACGCCACACTACAGGACAACCATACCGATTCTGGGACAGTGCAATGGAGTGAGGCCTCGCCCCTTGCCCCGTGCGCAAAAGCGCCTCCTCCTGTTGCTCTTAGGTCCCCTCATATAACAGGGTACCGAGAGCGCTTCCTCCTCCTGATCTTTAGCCCATCTTATAAGAGGGGTGCAAAGATCCCTCCCGGTTCAAATGGCTTTTCCGGAGTTCACCCCAGGCTACTAAGCCCCACCGCCACGAGAAGGCTTGAACCATGGTGGGGTCTCAGATAAGCTTTGAGTCAACCATACCATACCCTTCACACTAGGGACTAAGCGTGAGGACAGAAGCATATCCACTCCGGCGCTAGCATGATGCTGATAGCTCTGGGAACTCCAGACCACAGGGCCATCATTCCATCGGGGAGATCAGCGGCTCCACTATCCTTACGCTTAGTCTCCGTTACACACAAAACATCCGAACACCTCTCGTTCATTACACCGACCAATCCATTCATCTTATCTTCCAACCCACCTCTTATATTCCATCTGGCACTCCGCCCACACGACCCGCCTATTCGGATATGGCGTGATGGGTGGCGGCGCTCATCGCCTCATTTACCAGTATTCGTGCCGATGGGGGCGGGTCGGTACGCGTCGCCTTCAGGGGATGCCCTAACCTGGTATTTCCTCAAAATGTACACAAGAATACAACCATCCATATTTACGCAATTTGTATCTCCGGCATTTTGTACTCAGTGTCATCATCATCATCATCAGCCCTCATCGGTCCACTGCTGGGCATAGGCCTCACTCAATGAACGCCAAGACGACCGAACTCCTGCTACTCGCATCCATCCCGGACCGGCTACTACGCAGAGATCGTCTTCCCACCTGGTTAACGGTATACTAACTTACATTTTAACGAAGTCTGACTGACTCACAGTATATTAATTTATATAACATAGCTACGTCTGAGATGGGTTTTAATATGAAAATAGCATGTTTAGTACTGTATAAATTTTAAGTGCATCATTTACCGATAAAATAGGGTAAATTCTATTGTAGATAACTGCCAACACCAAGTTTTGAGGTTATTGAATAACAAAATAATTAATGATTTCGTATCAATCTCATCTCTTAAAACGATAGTGCGAACAATCAGGCAATTAATACGTAATATTAGTTGAAACAGTTGTTCCAATAAGTCAAATAAGTAGAAAAAAATTTGCTTCTTTCATATGGAAAAACACAATTCAGTGTTTTTCTTCTCATTATCGCTTTTGCAACCGAGAACACTCATTGTGCTGTATAAAATACGTCAATCAACTGCACATTTTGCACAAAATACTATATATACTTCGAAAAATAAGACGAAAATTTTAAGTTTTTTGTAGTGAACTCCGTTGAACGCGTATTTAACGTCAGACTTTGTTTCGCACATGAAGTGATGACATTGAAAAAAATAAAGGACGCTAAGGGACAAAAATTTTATCCTCTCTCTCTTTTCTGTACACGTATCTTGTAATATTTTATCTTTTTCTTGTGGGTGCGAGAAAGAGAAGTCCAGTGGTCTATATCATTCTCTGCCTACGGGTGGCGCAGCTGTCGGGGGCACTAGCCATAGCAATGCCTGTGGTATCATGGCCCCCGCTGGCTCACGACGTCACGGAAATCTCCCGAGTAAACTCTGTGAAGTATCTCGGAACACTCTTGATCGTGCTCTCACCTTCTGGGATCACATAAGTACAGCCAGTAACAAAGCGCAGTTCGTCTTACATAAGCTTTATCTATAGTATATTGTATATATTATAAAGTATATTATAAAGAGGAAACATTTGAATTTTTGTTCTTTTAAATGAATGGGCTCCGGAACTACTGGACCGATTTAAAAAATTCTTTCACCGTTGGCAAGCTACACTATTCCCGAGTGAATAGGCTGTTTCATTAAAAAAAAATAAGGATGCTTACTAAAACTTGAATAATCTTACACAAGGTGTAAAAAATAACCAAAAAAATTCCTTCACGCGCGCCGTGAAAACTGTTAATGATAGAACAAAATGATGTATTAAATTTTTTCAGGGCACTTCACTATATATATAAAAATATTTTATAGTTACGTCACAATAAGCGTCATTTTCTTTAAAACAATTATGTTTAGCGGAGACTCTTGGGATGAAGTTTACGCTGGTACTCAAAATGGATTGAATGTAGTAAGTACACGTCTTCGGGACAATTTGCTTACACTAAACGTAGAAAAAGCGAAATATCTGATCGGAAGGGCCCCAGACGCTAACTCTACCTCAAATAGTATTATAAAAATCAATTGAGAGTCTTATTATGATACTTACTATCAAAAAATTAATCTCACCTTTGGCAATTCTTTTTTCTGCTTTACATGTATTCCATTCATGTAGATCACATTAGGCGGAACCGGCTGATTGTCAGACCACAGTGGATGCACGTTGAGTATTAACATTTGAATATTGTTCACCAGTTCCAGTACCGACGGAATATTCGGACCAAAATGTTTCCGCAGTACTTCATTCTCAAGTTCCGCCATATAGTTATCAAAATGATATTTAAATGTATAATGGTGATATAGATTTTTTATTTTGTCCCATAATGTTAGATCGTACACTTTCTTATGCAATGGATATGGAAAGAGGAGAGGATGCGTAAACGCACCTATATATAGATCGTTTAAAGTTACGGGTCCAAGAGAATTCATTTGAATAAGAGGCACTTTGTACACATGTGAGAAAGCTAACGCCGGTCTGACAACGCCCTCTGTTATCAACGAGTCGAACTCACCTTTTCTTTTGAAAATAATATCTTTCAACTCTTCAGAGTTTAGTTGCACGTCGAATACTTTTACTAACGCCTCGTATACTTTTAGCATCTGATAGATAATTTCTTCTTCCACACCCATGACATCGGTTAGTAAAAATTGCCTCCAAACCTTATACGACGTGTCATGCAGGTCTATTTCTGTTAAGTTTTCCGGGGATTCCGTGTTGAAATATTGAGAGTCAGTGGTAACAACGACAACCTCATGTCCTCTTTTGACAAGCTCGTTGATAACTGGATGAAATGCAACTTGGTGGCTTAAAGATGGCGTTGGTAAAGTGGCCAATATTCTTCCTGATTTAATCCCTATCGTCTTTAAACTTAATAAAGCTAGGACGAGTAATAGTTTAGACATCTTGTTGTCTAGTGGTGTGTAACAGCAATTCACGTCTCTTTATACGCGATCTTATCAACTCCGGCCAGATCGAGTGACGTACAATATTTTTGCTATTCATTAACGACATAATCCGTCTCGGATTCTCGTGGAGAAATGATAACACACGTTAGATACAATTTATCTGCTTCGACAGATAATTGCGAATGCTTTATTAGCTAAACAAGTAGTCATGGCATGAAAGTCGTCTGTGTGGGTTTGCGCGGATATTTCTGATGCACTATACTCCATTGAATCGTAGGATGGCAATTATGGACATGCCCCAACATTGTCCGAATAAGTATAGAATATAGTACTTGCACTTGCAGAGTACTGGTAACAGGCCTTTGTAAATATAATATTCAAAATGAAGTTGTTTAATTATAAATAAATATCGTATTGTTTACTAAAATAGTAAGTATAAATTATTTTTAAATTTTTCATGAAAATCAATTTATAGGTTTTAAATAAACGTCGTCTGAAATAAGTTTATTTTTATTTCCACCGACAAGGAATTGTGTGGTTTCTGTTAAAGTATAAATTGTATAGCTGTTCTATAATTAATTAACACTTAACTACCACAAAATGTATTAGATTGAAACTTGTGAACACGGCCCCGATAATTATAAATTATTAGCTGTTACTCTGGACTTCGTCCGCATGGACTACAGACAAAACCACGTGTATAAGTTATTCTTTCCTTAGCCTATGCGATATTCTGATTCATTGAAATTCATTCAGTTCAGTTTTTACGTTGAAAAGGATCCACAGTTACAATGTTCTATAATATTAGTAGTATTAGCTGTGCCCCGCAGTTTTCCCACTTAAATTCTGTCCCAAGGAAACTATTCATTTTTATTGCTTACATCTTAGTCTGGGATTTTCTCGAAAGATTTGTAAAGTTTGCAACAAAATCCGCTCATCTATTGGTGAGCGGTTAAATAAAACACCAATAAATGGAAAAAATATTCTAATAACTCTTGGCAAGTATTATATTATCGATTATAATTGTCCCCAAATAATTTGTTATCGAGTATCTTCCACTTTCGGATCTCCTTAGATATATTATACGTAAATTATGTATTTTAATAGTAACCAATAATCTTGTCCACGGCGGCCATCTCTATAGAACTGCGCAGGACAGGCACAACTGCACTTCCCTTACTCTCCTATTCCGATGCTTCATTGCAACTTGCTTAAACACTTGCTTCTAACTTGCCAGTAAAGAAAGAATCGACGATAAAACATCTAGATAAATGATTAGACATACTTGTATGACCGCCGGATCATCCATCTTAATTGTTCTTAAACGATGCATGAAAGTTCCTTCTCAAAAATATGTCGTTACGGTAATGTAAAACTTAATCGTAAAACAGGCACCAAACCCCATACGAACCGAAATCACCGCCCCATCACAATAATCGAATTATCCCAGAGGGGATCTCATTCCTAACATCCCGGTCGGTTTCTAACATTCCATAACCAATAATACGGTTTCACCGCTGGACGATCTACAGTAAGTGCCGCCACATTGGTATGGAAAACGGTAGGTCTGTCCGACGTTAAATACGAAGTGGGAATATCTCCAGCCATGTCAAGTGCATTAGATAACGCCCGAAGGCCGATCTACTTCTTAAATTAAAAAACAGGGGGTGCTGCTCGAGTATTTATTCTTTCATATATTCCTACTTCGTAAACGGCTAAACTGTAGCTCGGCCATTTTTCATATATGAAATTTTCGTCTCGATGCTGCCCACAGGGCTCGGTACTATCACCTTCGTTATGGAATATTAGATTCGATTGCCCGTCTTGCTTGACTCTCGCTTGTGATAGTTCACGCAAACATCGCGATCAGATACTGGAGGCCAAGTCCAAAAACTGTCTTAGTTTGATTTTGTCCTAGGGAAGTAGAAATCTATTACAATTTGCTCAGTAAGAAACCTTCCAAATACTATAACTTAAATAAAAAATATACTCTTTATACTATTTCCACAGATTTATTGATCTTAAATATGTATATTACTATTTGTTAAAATCAATATTTTTTATTTTAGATATAATATGAATTTCCATCAAGAAGTGACAATACACTCCATCGATTTCCAAATACTACTAAAAGAATCATCGCGAGCAACTCCGCTTCTTAAATTTAACGTATCAGCTAAACGTAAATATTCCCTCAATTATTTAGGCTTAATTATAGAAAATAAATTCACTTTTTTAGAACACATCATATAAACTGGAGAAAAAGTCAAGCGAAACTTCTACGCTTTTACCATCATATCAACAGCAACGTAACAGCTAATAATTTATAATTATCGGGGCCGTGTTCACAAGTTCCAATCTAATACATTTTGTGGTAGTTAAGTGTTAATTAATTATAAAACAGCTATACAATTTATACTTTAACAGAAACCACACAATTCCTTGTTGGTGGAAATAAAAATAAACTTATTTGAGACGACGTTTATTTAAAACCTATAAATAGATTTTTATGAAAAATTTAAAAATAACCTATTCTTACTATTTTATTAAACAATACGATATTTATTTATAATTAAACAACTTCATTTTGAATATTATATTTACAAAGGTCTGTTACCAGTACCCTACAAGTGCAAGTACTATATTCTATACTTAATGGTCGCAGCTCGACGTAAGTTATTGCAGAGTCTGAGTCTAGCTTTAACATTTTTATGAAAAGCCTACCGGACCGTCAGTACGAAGCCATATATATATATATATATATACCAGCTCTTGCCGGAGTTTTACCAGTTGTTGTTGGCCAAGAAATTCAACGCCGGGCAGCTATGTATCAAAAAATCTCTCTCATCCAAACTTCATTCAAACCTCAAGACAGGCAGGAGATTACGATAATATTTAATTCGATAACCGTCACCACAAAGAATTTAATTGATGAATGGCAGGACCGCTGGTCTAATACAAACAAAACACTGCTTTTATATAACTTTTCCCATGCGTGCGGGACCGATTATCGAAACACTGGTTAGAAGTCGATACATCTCTCGGTTTTTAACATGTCACGGCAACTTTAGTAGCAAACTTTTTTGGTTTAAACTAGTTGCGGACGCTCTCTGGGATGGTTCGAACGTCGTGACGAACATGACAAAACGGCACGTCAGGCCGTATGCGAGTGTGGTATTTGGCAAGTTAAGCGAAACACAATGCTCGACAATATACGTTGTGTTACGTGAGTTTTTTACTATGGCGATCGCGTGGACAACGCGGAAAACTGTTGTGCTTTTAAACAATTTTGTCATAAATATTAACTGGCAGCAAGTAAACTTAGGCCAATCATAGTAATGCCACTTATAATAACATAGTAAATATCATAAGGCATAGACTATTTACGAGCTAATCATTTGTCTACATCTCCGTGGTGCATAGCAGCTGGGCTTAACCAGGCCCTCTCTTTTTCCTGGCCTGTGTAAGTCATTGCAACCTAATACTGTCTTCTGCCTTGACACTTCCTTCTCCTCCTATTTTCTTCTGATTAAACTCATTGTTGCGGGTGCCAAGACTGTTTCAGCTTTTCCCTCGGGCTCCCTGAGATCATATCAAAGGGTCGTAAGTGGTTGCCGCAGTCGATCCTGGCGACACGGGAGTAGTAGCAGTGGGAACGAGTGGCCACGCCCACTTGAAAACAATCCCATGTTCATCAGGTATAATGTAATGTAAAAGAATTTTTCAATTCGGTCCAGCTTACTTTAGGAGCTTATTCAATTCAAACACACAAACAAGCAATCAAATGTTTCCTCGTTACAATATTAGTTAAGATAATTTGATATACCTATCATAGCATAGATAGTACAGCAGATACTAACTAGTAGTAAAAGAGCCCGTCCAAGTATCAAGTGAATCTATTTATATTTAATAACATAAAGTCGAAGAGTTTGTTTGTTTGAACTCCAATTGAATTATTATTCTCGTGCTGAATGGTCCATTATTCGACGAAGGTTATGGGCCATGACGCTACGACTAATTGGTCCCGAATAACGCTGGCGAAGCCGCGGTGTCATGCCTTTTATTTATATTCTTACCTACTTACTTCGTCTGCCTCGTGATCTAGTCGTCTAAGGTAAGACAGCCGATATCACTTAGCTTGAGCTTTGTTATCTAACTATAGCGCGCTATCTTATAGGAAGCATGCGTCTGACGGGTGTATTCTTGGATAAATAATACTAATAATCTACTTTATTCTATTTATACAGTATGCAAGAAATAAAACTTTATGCAACGGCTTTTTTGTCTATATTTCGTCTAGCCTTACTCAGTTTCTATATCGGATGATATCGGGGACGACTCATAGATATAACATAGATACCGCTGGCCCGTATCGAAAAAATATTTTTGTGTTGAATATTCCAATTGTTGAAGAAGGCTATATATCATGGCGCTAGATACGCGGGTAATCCGACGGGTGGTGCATTACATATAAGTTTAAGAATAGGGCCAATTGATCCTATCAAAGACGACTTTGATAGGATCAATTGGTCCTATTTTTATACTCATCAAGAAAATACTGTTTGGCTGTAAGTGCGGGCGATTTAATTATACGTGATAACGGTTCTCTAATGTATATGTAAACACATCACGCGATGGAGTGAAAGAGACGGCTTAATGTTACAGTATCTCGCTCGCAGGCTCCGCTCATTCGGGACGTTACCATGAATCGTAACATTACTATGACGTCGTGCTTTTCGCGTGCGTGCAGCTAGCGTTATCGATTTTCAAGTGATAGAACATAATCGAACTTTTCAACGACCCCGCACTAAGTAGTTCCACTGAATAAAGTGTCCGAGTTATCAGTACCTATCCGCAATCGTTTGTTCCAACCTACATACCGCACAAAACCTGTCGACTTGTTACAGCACGTTAGCGAAGCGGCTCGCCAGCAGTAGGGATGTTACGGAGTTTCACATTCGGTTCTGATATTACAAAACTTATCACGCGGATGGGGAGTCGGATGTCTCCCGCCAGGTGGTCGCGTGTGCAGCGGGGCCAGGACGCGTAGATGAGCATGCGGTCCATTGTCTGCCCTATTAAACATAGCGCTCGACAATCGAACCACAAACTCATCCAGCGACTCTATCCGCAAGTCACGCGCGATC
>JAFELO010000047.1:6413-47163 GCA_017140195.1 Eumaeus atala | reverse complement strand
CCCCCCCCCCCAAATAGGCCTCCGACTACTCACAAACCGCACGAAACGCGACGGTGGTATCAAGTGATCGGGAGGTACCTCCCTGGCCGTGGCAGCCCAATTACGCTGCAATGCAACATGGACTACCTCTTACTAAATATGACCGCACACGTTTCCTTTCTCTCTTTCTACCATAGCCTGTTACGTTTCGCATAAATAAAGGCTTTTACTGTGGTTGTGTGATATAAACATTCCTCTGACGCCCTGTCTTTGTTTTAGGATGCTGTTCTTTCTTTCTGTTTCACTGTAAAGTACAGCAAATTACAGCTTTTTTTAATGTTGTAAATTTAGACTATTTCTATCCGTCTGTGCATTTTAACTGACTCTTACAATCTCTCTGTTAAATTTTGTTTCAGGCACCGCTAATAGCCGAGTACGGAGCCATAGGGGAGACCAACCATTATTACCTTGAAGTGAGGTCCATGGCACACATGGGTCTCATTGGGTTTCCCAACGCGGGGAAGAGCACCCTGCTGCGAGCCATCACCAGGGCCAGGCCCACCGTCGCTCCTTATCCTTTCACTACCCTCAGGCCTCATATAGGTAACTTTTTTTATAGAATAGGAGGCAAATGAGAAATTGGAGCATTTTTACGACTACTGACACCCATGAACATCCACATAATTACGATTCCGATGCGTTGCACTCAATCTCCCCCAATGGGTCACCGTACTCACAATCCGCACGAAACGCGACACTGAAGATGTCACTTTACGGCGGTATTATGAGCGAGAGTTACCTCCCCGGTCGTGCCAGCCCAATTCCGTTGCATAGGAGAATGTAGTGTCATGTACTATGCATGGCACTGTCTCCTTATATGCAGCATGTTACTACGTCTTCCAAATCCGTGATCCCATTATATGCACTAAACATGAACTAGCGTGGAGATGTGTTGTTGTGGAAAACCAATATAAAAATATTGCATAGTATAATGTCGTGCTAGCAGAATTTGAGCAGCATCTACAGAGACTAACCACCTGCTCAGAACACGTTACGGTGCACAAGTGCATTATCTATTCCCTTATTTCCCCGAAATGACGGGAACTTTAATAGGCCCATGTAAAAACGGCTCCGAATATGATAAATTTAAGGCGTAAGAAAGGATTTTTTTATGTGTAATCTGTTACCTGCAGGTATGATCCCGTACGACGACTACGAGCAAGTGGCGATCGCCGATCTCCCCGGGCTCATACCGGGCTCGCACAAGAACTACGGCCTGGGTAAGTACCTACACTGCGTAGGTATCTTCTCGAGTCACTGCTTCAGCATAGGCTTAGTCCAACCAGAACTGCACCCAGCATGTATTTAATAACGTCTAGGAAGTATTTTCTATCCTAGAGTCATGACGGCCTGGAATAGGAGTGTCTGAAAATGGCATTACGTCACCATCATTAAACTGTAAAAAGAACGGACCGGACAAACTAGAAATCTTTAAATTGTTAGGCACACACTCATCAGTTTATTAGCTGCTAGTATGGTTTCAAGAAAATAATGAGTTATTATGATAAAACAATGTACCAAAATGCAGTTGGTATGTGATCGATTTGCTCAAAATCTACTCAACGGATTTTCACCCGTGAATAGAGCATTTCCCGAGGAAGGTTAAGTGTAAAATTAGGTTAATCACGGGCGAAGGCGGGGCGGATCGCTGTATATAAAGAGGCAATTGGGCACAGCGAGCAATGGCGTAGATGGTCCAAGGAGGCAACCCGGTTCTGGCAATCGTGTGGCTGCCAGATTCCGATTCCGTCAACTTAAGCACACTCCGCATACTTAAATAATAATTATTTTTTGGACTCATCCACGCCACGATTGCTGTCATGTGTCAAGTAGGACTTTTGTTACAGGCACTAGGCAACGACAAAGAAAAACAATATATGTACTTAATTCTTTTTATAAATTTTATATTTTAATATATCTATAGTAATATATATCTTAATATCTATAATAAAGATCTTAATCTTTATTATAGGAATAAATTTGTACTAATAAACAAAAGCTGACAAGTCTATTTGTTTGGAACGCGCTATTCTCAGGGACTATAGTTCGATTTTGAAATTTTTTCAGTGTTAGGTATATACTCGCATACTCCCCTTCCATTTGTCATGCAAATAGGATATGAGGAGAATGCGAGTAGAACAGGGCGATGCTAGTGTTACAGTATAACAATAATGTTGTAGGGATTCAATTTCTCCAACACGCCGAGAGGTGTAGAGGCCTGATATTCCTCCTGGACGGCTCGGAGGACCCTCTGGAGCAATACGAGATGTTGAGTCACGAGGTACTATCTTATTATATTATATTCTTCTTTATACAGGCTGTTTTGTAGGACACTGTACAAAATCACAGAGCGTATTCAGTACTGGGTTCTGATTCCGAATATGTAAAAAAGAATGTTACCTAAAATTTGATCATTTGAGAATGAATTAGCGAAGAGATATTGTCTTTGAAATTCTTACTATACGGTCACCGAGACAAACCGAGGGCTAGTCGCTACGGCTCACGCGCCCGGTTCGTTGACCTGTGGCCTTTGCGATATTCTATCGATATCATGAGGTGCCTATCTTTTCTGAAAATAATGATACTAAATGCGGTGAAATTTACTATGTATATAAGCAACATTTTTCATTTCATTGGTTAAATTGACTATTGCCTACAATGTAAACAATATTACAATGTAAACCTAATAAAACTATAAAAAAGTCCTAAAAGTGTTAGATTTTTTACAATTCACGTTGTATATTTTATAATTATTGAGCGTATAGATGACGTCATTGTAAGCAGATGTTGTCGATGTGTTGCTCCCTTTCATCCCAACCTAATATACGTTAAGTATCACTGTGGTAGAGATACTTTTCCAGTCGTGTCGGACTATCACAAACTTTCCGAATTGAATTATTCTTGTTTACTGATGTCGGAAACTCGAATGCCGCGAAAGTACTAAAACTTAGAAAAAAACCACATGGTAACGAGACAGCGGACGCGAAGCTCCTCACGCGAGATAGATAAGTAATGCCCGGTCGTGCCGGCTCCATTCGGATGT
Source organism: Eumaeus atala (assembly GCA_017140195.1). NCBI lineage: Eukaryota > Metazoa > Arthropoda > Insecta > Lepidoptera > Lycaenidae > Eumaeus > Eumaeus atala. The sequence goes on along the minus strand of JAFELO010000047.1, from coordinate 44,081 downwards.
AATGCAACAACGACCGTTTACAATACAGGTGCACCAATATAGCCAGAAGTTATCTACGCGGCCGCGGTGCGTCGTCGTCAACAAGATAGATACACCCGAGGGCAAAAAGAGCTACCAGGAGATCAGAGACAAAGTGGAGGCCATCGGCATCTCGGCGAAGACGGGCATCAACTTGACCGAACTGTTGAATGTTATTAGGGAAATATATGATAGCAATGTTAAATAGGTATAAAATATTATGTTGCACAAGTTGTTTTATTATCTGATGGTATGGCACAACCTTTTTCATACTTTAATTTACTAATAACTTCCATAGAAATAATATGTTATAGAGAATGTAACAATGTCTTTGTTAATAGAGGAGGAAAATGAGAATGCAGTACCATGTTTGTTCAGAGTGAAATTAGTGAATAAAAGAGTGTGAGATCCGACTTACACGGCCGCGTTTGGCTGTTTCTACTCTATCTAAATTATCTCTATGGTAATTTCGTGTAAAGTGGTGCCGTCCATAAAGCGGTCGTAATACAGCTGTGACTAATCTCACGAAGCGCGTATTTGTAACACGAACTTATGCTCCAAACATGCAAAGAAAAAAAAAAGTGATAGCAATCGCTCTACCTACCTAATTGTAAGTCGCGGAGCGCCCTGCAGTCGTGTCTTTTAAACAAAATTTGGCTACGCAAGCCCTTTAAAAGCCCTCGATGACGCCAGTCCCAAATGAATGTACAAGAATCGCCGGATACGGTGTGGACGATGTGAAAACGAATGTAGTCAACGTTCTCGTAACGTCGTTCACTACTTATATTACGGCGGTTTATGTCGGCAGAGCTTTCCTAGGGAAATCAAGCTTAGGCGGATGGAAATGGCTCGTCATCTGACCTATGGCGCATATGTCCAGCAGAGGACTGGCTGGTGATGATGCTTACATAAGCATGCTCAGATAAACCTATGGGGCATGGAAATCAGGACTGACGATATTGCACGCAGGTGCACCTGCATTAAGCTTATACGCGCCATCACCGGGACGGGCTGGGGTCCAGTGGCGAGTGTGGCTCGCGGCACCGAATGTACACTAAAACCACCGCGAGTGACGCCTTAGGTAAGGTGCTCCGAAACTATAAATAATCACCTTAACAGATAGTCATTCCCCCAAGTGACTGGCACTGCTTCCACACCCACCCGGACTTGTCCCGCACCACAGGATCACCCCATCACCTTTGGGACAGTCCCATTCTTGAACCTTGCACCGTGCGCAAAAGCACTTCATCTGCTCTTTAATCCCCTCTTATAAGAGGGGTACAAAGATCTAGCCCTCCTCCTGCTCTTGTAAGTCCCCTATTATTATAAGAGGGGTACAAAGAGCTACAGAGCGCCACCGCCGCAGCGCGGCTTGTACCTGGGTGGGTTATATGCATAAGTTGCTGTCTATACTGTCCCGTCTCTGTTTTTTCTTGCTTCAATCGTTACAACCGCTACTACTATGCCCTTTTCACTGGGATGATAAAAAATAATCAAGCCCAAGTTTTTACTCATTCTTGATGGTAAGAGGTAGTGGTCACCTCAAAAGTGATATCTGTTCTGTCGCATTTCGTGCAGTTGTGAGTTTTGTGAACAATTTGGTGGGATGAAGGAGAGCATTTAATGGGCATCGTTAGTTACTAAACATGTGTTTCTCCAACTATAACAGAAGATGCATAATAATAGGAGAGACATAAAAGCAAATGAAAGAATATTATTCAGATTAATTTTATAGCAGGTCCCAAGAGGCAACAAGTGGCATTTATTTCGGCTCCCAGCGACAGGTTTATACAAAAAAAGAGTCATGCTAAGGCCGTGTAATAAAAGAAACAAGTTCAGTAGAAAAAAATATTTTTATTTACATATACACCTTATAAACTCATATACAATTCAGTCCATTCGAAATTAATACTGTTTACAATCTTCTCACTAGTTTCATATTAAGGTAAGTGGCAAAAATACACGTATCTTGATATTCCGGGAGAATTCCCTTCATTAAACATATAACTAAAGGGCATTCTTTAAAATTTATTTATGTTTAGTAGCAGGTTTTGAAGATAGAAAATTAAAAAAAGGCAATATTGATTTAATTTTAAAGTCAGTAAATAAGGAAATATGTTGACGCATAAATTGATAATATCTGCATGCACGAAAAAGTATGACGTCATAGTAAAGTTTCGACTGCAGTCATGGTAATGTTACGAATGGGCAGGACCTGCTGGAGATAGCATAACAAGTGGTATCTTTCACTCCGTCGGGCAATGCGTTCACAGATCAATTAGAAATGAAAGGGTAATGCAAGTTTTATATTTGGATGGATAGGAGGAGAAAACGGTTTTGACCGTTTGGTCCCGAAGCGTTACTGCATAGGCAACTTGTCAGGCGTTTTTGGGTTTGCGTGCTGCGTCTTTTGACGTTGTCCTGTATTCTAGTCACTTTCTCCTTGTTGGAATTGTGTGATTTGTTTACAAAATACTTTGACCTACAGTAAGCTTAGGTAAAATGTGGTTGGAGCATCTTGTGAATTATAACATCCGCGGTGTTCCCGCGGGAGTGATGTCCTGAGGTGCCGGGATTAGTGGGGGGAGACGACTTCCGCCAGGGGAAGTTGGGGAAGAACCGGTGGTTGTTATAGAGATTTTCTTCTCATCATTTGCGTCATTGTCCGAATAGGACAAAAGTCGTAAGATAATGTTTTCGGCGCACTCGGGAGACTCCAAATCGGAGGCGGCTGTGGGGAGGTCACGCAACGTCGCGAAGCGCGGGAAAGCGACACATTGAACAGTACCAGAATCGTACAAAGAGAGGAGCGGGTGGAGATATCCTGCGATGACGACTTTGAGGCGGCGTTAGCGAAAAGGGCGTTCCTTAAGGAAAAGGTGGGGGCGGTGAACTCGGCGGAGGCGCCAGTAATACTGGAGGATGTGGAGCGACAGGAGGGCCGAAGACATCAATTGGCCACGGAGACCAACCTTAGTGTAATATTTGGTCTGACCGGAAAATCGGCCCACCTCCGGTGTGACTACGCCGCGTAAATACGGAGGGCTGCCGAGTCAATCAGGGAAATGGTCGAGTACCTGGTTGACAGGATGGAGGGGCACAAAGTGCGTCGACTGCGCGCCGACAATGCCCGGCTACAGACAGAGCTGAGCAACATAAGGGTAGAAGTCCGCGCCTACAGGCGAGACTTCGAAGTCGCCTTTTTTCGGGACTTCGAAGAGGGGGCGGCTGTAATGAAAGATGTTGCGCAAATTGTGGGCAACGTGCTCGATGCATACGGGCATCGAGCACGTTCGCCTCGGGCCTCAAAGCTTAACTTTTTCCTATATAACAATTTAAGTACAGTAATACAATATGTAATTTAACGCAAGCGGCGTTGTATGTTCACCCCGCCCACTATACAGACACGCCCTCATTGGCGCCGCAAACATAGCGACATCTCCGATCCAGATGACGTCTTATGCTCAAGAATTACTAATTACAAACCACACGAAACACGACAGCGTAGCTGTCACTGTCTAACCATGTCATAGAGCAGGGGTGGCCAACCAGACGTTGGCGGCATATGATAAAAAAGTTAACCGAGGCAAGGCATAACCAAATAAATACATTACAAATTGAACGTCTCATCTTAAATTGGTAGTATTTTTATAACATAGGAGGGTGAAGAACCAATCGGAGCCATTTGGTGACTACGTAGGCCCAATAACACGCACACCCTTAATGTTTATCGCATGCCCTCCCTTATCCTATCCCCTCAATGTACCACCGTCTACGCACAAACCACATGAAATCCGATGACAACATTTTTATGGTGGTATCATGTGAGTGAATCATCTATGTCATCTATAGCACCAGACCATCCTTTGGCCACCTCTGTCACAGAGGAATACTTTCCGGAGGTATTCCTTGATTGTAACTAAAATGATATTCAGTCATATTCCCGTCCCGGCTACTCGACGGGTTCCAGTTGGTCCAGATGCGGTGTCGCAAGGTCGTCTGATAGTTTCTTGGTCTTCTTNNAAGGTCCACCACATTACATGTAGCGATAACCATCGGAATATTGGTCATCTAGCAATGAAAAAATATTGCAAATTGCATCGGCACATTGCAAATGTTAGCACACTTTAGTTACATAATTTTAGTATATGTATATACAATGTATAATTAATTAAGTTAGTATAGATATTATTACAAAACGGAAGGAGGGAGGGAGGGGGCGGTACCTTGTGGTGCACCTCACGCACGTGCCTGTACAGCGACGAGTACCAGCCGAAAGCGGCGCCGCAGCGCTCGCAGCGGTACGGAGTCTCTGTGGTGTGCATCGCCACTATGTGGTAGCGGAGCTTCGCTGCGTTCTGTGAAACGAATTACACAATTATAAGTTACCATAAGTCTGAAAGTGTACGAGTCGACAACTTAACACAATATACACTAAAGGCCTTACGCCCAGTACTGAGCGCCTTAAGCCCAGTGAGGCCATGAAATATTTCTAGGTGATGTTCAGACATATAAAAATGTGGCAAATCTATTAGATCTATCTACTAGAGTCGCAGTAAGAGACGTATATTAGTGTATACGCTAAGGGCCGATTTCACAGATCTCTACAAAAGTTCCGCCTCTTAGGAACTTAGCTGGAAAATAATCTACCAATACCTTAGGTATCGGAGATTCCCCATATTAGTGTATGGTGTACAGTCTCAAACTAGCAAAACTTACGAGGATTCTTGACTACGCTCTCACCTCAGTTCTCAAATGGCGGCCCCAGAGAGCCGGAATAATGGGAGAGCTCCTACCCGATACAGTGGCGACTTGCCTAGGTCGCGGGGAGCCGCTTGATGTAAGTGGCTTCTGACTCAGATCTGCTACTTGAAGGAGCCCTACGTCCAGTAGACATAGGCGTGCAGGAAGACGTCTAATCTTCTAAGAAATATTCTAAGTCATGAACGCTGGGCAAGTATCCACGTGTATAATGGCCAGCGACGCCATATCAAAGAGGGGCATCCCCATGCCAGCTACTCATCAATATAACATTCGTTTAGGCTCCGACAGCTGATGCATAAACCGCACAACGGCTGTCATGAACTGACAGACCGGCTAGCGGAGACGCTCTCACCTGGTAGGACTTGCCGCACACGTGGCACAAGTTGTCCTTCTTCTCCTTATTCCTGTGCACGTTCTGCACGTGCACGTACAGCGACGTGTGGCACTTGAACGGCTACAAAAAAGAAAAACTCAATAGTTCACAACTGAGCAGATTGGCGCAGCGGTATAGAGCGGTGTCGCGAGTACCAGCCAGGTATTATATTGAATTGTACTTTTATAATAAAAATCTTATATAAAAATATGTCGAAAGGATTAACATTTCTCTTGTCTGTGGCTGTAACACAAGTCATTTGAGCATTAGGCTCGGGGCTGGGCTAACGATGTGATACGTCCTCATGTCCATTTTTATTATATTACATTAATATTATGAACTGTGGGCTTTTTTGATTCATCACCTACTATGTCATGGCCCAACTCCCCTTTTGCCTCCTATACTTTATAAAATAAAAAGAACATCATTTATTAGAGGCCTTCGATTCCCTGTTAGCTAACTGTAATAATTAATAACTACTCAAAAGGTGTTCGGAGGTCTAAACCCAGTCTAAGAATTGGCTCTCGTTTCCGTTAATAATAAATTTTATGGGCGTTTCTTCTAGTGAAGGCGTAGAAATAATAATATATTATGTGACTTTATCACACCGCGTTAGCGTAGCCCTGTGGTTAAGTACCGTAAGGAATTGTGTTGCAGGTACTAGACAATGTTAATATGTTTAAAAAAAATATCACAGAAACACATACTTAGGAGGAGGTAGGGCCGTGCATGGTGCAGTCTCCTATGCAACAGAATTGGGCCGGCACGACCGGGGAGGTACCTCTGCTCACTTGACACCGCCGTAAAGTGACACCTATGGTGTCGCGTTTCGAGTGGTTTGTGAGTAGCCGGTGGCCCAATGGGAGGTGGGAGGTGAAAAGGAGGGCAACGCATCGGCATAATTATACTGAGGTCGGTAGTCGTTGAATGCCTCCGATTTCTCGTTCGTTCCCCCTATACTATAAAAAAAACCATTTATAAACATCCATGACCGAGGCGGGACTCGCACCCACGCCCTTCCGTAACGCGGACCGACGGCCTCGCCCACTGCGCCAGCGGGTCCCGTGCGCTGCGGCAGTGGGCGAGGCCGTCCGCGTCACGTGCGCTGCGGCAGTGGGCGAGGCCGTGCGCGTCACGTGCGCTGCGGCAGTGGGCGAGGCCGTCCGCGTCACGTGCGCTGCGGCAGTGGGCGAGGCCGTGCGCGTCACGTGCGCTGCGGCAGTGGGCGAGGCCGTGCGCGTCACGTGCGCTGCGGCAGTGGGCGAGGCCGTGCGCGTCACGTGCGCTGCGGCAGTGGGCGCCCCTACCTTGTTGCAGAGCTGGCACTTGAACTTGATCTTGTTGAGGTGTTCCCAGTCGATGTGGTCGCGCAGCCGCGTCTTGTTCACGAACTTCTTGCCGCACTCGTTGCACATGAAACTGATAAACCCCCCACTTGTGTTACACTAGGTTTGTGGCAGGCTTAAGAGAATGTACACAAGGCGTAGCACAACACGGGAAAAGACCGGCCAAGGGCGAGCGGGACTCGCCGAGTACGTCTCGGTGGTACGGACTGACGCGCCAGCGAGCGTACAACTCATAAAAGTTGACATACTCACATTTGCGGAACCAGCACATACGATAAAACATCTGTCTATATTTGGTCGATTTTCTCAAAATATACTCACAGGATTTTCATGCTGTCTTCACCCATGGATAGAATAATTCACAGGAAAGGTTTCAGTGTAGTAAGGGTAGCAATCCCGTAAATGATATTTGCGAGTGAAGCCGGGGCAGATCGTGTCTTTTTTATGAAAAGAAGTACAAGTATAAATGGTTCCTTGTGAGATATAATTCTAGTTTGCCAGTTGTTTTGTATTTGTTGTTAAAGTGGCAACCAAACGCATCAGTAAAAGTTACTTAATTAATTAGTTATAGATACCTTTTATTTTTTACTTTAATGATAAAAGGCATTATTATGTAACTCAAGGTAATGCCTTGATTCTATAGTACTATATATATATTATTTTGTTTATCTGTACCTACCCCATTAGGGAATGTCCTGAAGATATTTTTTTTTGCTCATCCCGTTACGTTTGTGACGGTGGCGTAGGTTGTGACAATGTTTGTAGCGAACAGCGCAATTTGTAACAATGTTTGTGGCGGACGGCGCAGTTTGTGGTGATGTTTGTGGCGGACGGCGCAGGTTGGCGGTATAGACTGTGGTGTGGGCATACCTGAAGTCCGTCTCGGAAACGTGCCGCCGGGAGCCGCGCAGGTGCTGGCGGAAGGTGGCCACCGAAGCGAACTTCTTGTCGCAGATGTCGCAGTACAACTCGCCGCTATCCAGCGCCTGAGCACAATTCGATAGTGTTTCATTTTTATATTGTGCAAACCTCAGAAATTGTTTGTGACGACGTGGCAACGTCTTGTAAATCGACAGACGCTGCATTGCCGCGCAAGTACGTTATTATATTGGGAAAAACGATCAATCGGAGCCATGTTACGACTACCGACGACCATGAACATCCGCATAATTTCTATGCCGGTGCGTTGTCATTTTATCCTCATATCCAATGGGCCACCGGCTAATCAATAACCGCACGAAATGCGACACCGAAGACATTACTTTATGGCGGTATCATGTGAACGGTCGTGCCGGCTCAATTCCACTTCACTGCAGCATGGCATTACCTCATTACCTCAGTTCTGAATGGGCGGAGCCTAGGAGTGAGAGGGCGCACCAACTCTTTGACTCCACCGGGCGATGCGTTCACAGATCCATTAGATATGCGTCGTCATGTATAATCATGTCGGCAGTGAACTCGCTAACAGACACAGAAGATCACCTACCTTATGGCTCCTCATGTGCCGTCCGAGGTTCGACTTCCACTGGTAGACCTTGCCGCACCGGGGGCACGGATATCTGTTCTGGCCCTTGTGCAGCACGCTGGAACACAATATATATAGAAATAAAGACATCTAGAATAGAATAGATCAATCATTTGTTTGGTCATTAGAAATCACTACACTGATATACACTTGAATCAGTTACTTCATTCACCACAGGTCGCGTAGCACTCATTAGTAAGTATGAAGCATTAAATAACAAAACAATGTTAGAAAAAATACAAATAAATATGAACAAAACAAAGAATAACATTCTGTAACTAGTAAGTGTTAGAAGCCACGAAGCATATTTTGCAATATTATGTTGTTCTATAGATCAATACTAATATAAATCCGAGTCGGCGGGTGAGGAGCCCCGTAGTGCCTCGGCTATGGTAACGTTGATTAAATTAGCTATTATCTAACTCTCATGTAGGGGATGCATCTCTCATTCGCACGAGAGTGGGGGACACAACTAAGCCCCTCCCGGTGTTACGCGAAAACAAAACTGAAGAGTGTTTGGTTAGCTACTGTTGCGAGTTGCTAGATTCTTTCGATGCTAATTAGCTATTACCAACGCAGCTTGTAACCCTTCACGATGTGATAAAAATAGCAGCGATGTACGGGTTAGAGTGAAACCTCAGTGCGCAGAGATGTAATGCCATGCTACATTGCAACCGAATTGGGCATGCGCGATTGGAGAGGCGCTGTGTGAAAGTGATAGTGTTTCGTGTGGTATATAAGTAACCCACTGGAAAGGAGTGCAACGTGTTTGCATGACGATAATGCGGAAGCAAGTGAAGGTGTCGGCAGTCGTCATGTCTCCGATTTCTCGTTAGCCCCCCAATACTATAGAAAAGACTACTCATAACTATCAGTCGCTCTTTATATATAAACGTAGATTATACACAGTCGCATATAAGCTACGACCGACGCCGAATGACTTTCGCGCTTGCAGAGGTTAAGCAGAAACTGCCCTCCTTTATTCCGTCCCTCCGTTGGGCAGTATGAGCTTTGTACAGATACGCCATCGTTTCATGCCGGTATATAGCAACTGGTGACAGGGTGGAGCTGCCCAGTCGTGTAGGTAGCGCAAGTGGTGCGAACTCACTTGAGATGATATCTGTACGTCTTCCTCGAGCTGAACATCTTGCCGCACTCCACGCACTGCGGTTTGTCTGGTAATATCTCCTTATTTCTTGTTCTTTTCACACCATTCGTTTGTTCCTTAATAACATATTGTGTTAATAATAGAGTTTTTAATAGTTTTATAGTTTAGTTTCAGGGGCACACGCGAAATAGGAGCAGTATTAAGAAATTCAACGACTACTGACGCCCACAGAATTCCGTAATATTGTTTTCATGCATGCTCTTTTTGTTCTCCCGGCCATGGGCCACCGGCTATTCACCAACAGCACTATACCCGACAGCATAGACATCCTGTGAGCGAGAGCTGCCTCCTCGATCGTACTGGTCTAGTTTGGCTGCAATACAGCCCCTTGCTAACTAGCTTCGTCATATAAAGCATAGATGTTCTACATTACAACATTTTATTTCATAGACGTTAAAAATATGTTAAATTTGGACTAAATGTAGAGGATGTAGGTAATGTAAGAGGATTAGGAATCAAGATACTACTAGTGCTAATCGTAATGTAAACCCTACTAATGTAAATTGTGTTTGCACCGTGTAGTTAAACGTGTTTCCTTTGTACACAAAGACTACTGAATGTATCTTGCGTAAATTTGGCATCTTTGAATAACACTATACTTTTTTCCAGTAACATTTCTCTTGGGTGGACCGTCAATGAGGGCAGTCCTGGCCTACTTCTTACTCTGGACACATTTATTATTAAACCACTTAAGTAACTGCCATTTTGCCAAGATCTTACACTACGGAACCAGGGCTTAAGGCAAAAAATTTCTTATGTAGATCTGCCCATGTACCTTGGGATACATTTTATATAATTTCATACTAAATCCTTCTTTATTATACTGTACTCATAAAGATTTCTGAACCCCTGGTACACACGTCTATTTAAACAGCCATGTCACAGACATTAAAGTATTTTTACGTTTTGAAGCCTCACCTTTGACACATGCTGCTCCGCAGTATGTATAGCCAACTCTGTCTGAGCATCAAGTATTTTAGCACACACTTTGGAATCATACTCAGAGGAATGATCGGACTCAACAAACGCGTCATCGTGGTCCACATCACTTCTATCTAAAACGGGTCTCTTCACTTCTTTCTTGATTTTCACTTTTTTCTTAATCTTAATTTTTGGAGTCTGAAGAAATCGTTATTGTCAGTGTAGATTAGATTTATAAAACCCGTAATCATAACATTATTACAATAAAACTACTTTTACTTTACAACTTCTGAAACGTCGGAATAAATAATTAAATAAACCGTGATAAAATCCGTAAAAGTAGTTTTATTGTAATTACTAATATTCGCGTAAACTTAAGACATCAATAAGTACACATTACAGGAGACACATATTTTGTTAGCATCATCAGGCTTTATGATAGGGGAAGCATAGTAATATTCATTACTCTGAATTCTGGTAGGATAGGGCGGGGCTAGTTGACCATGGGGGTAAATTGGGCAATGAAAATATCTGCGAATCTATACACCGAACGCTAGCACGCCAAATAAGAGAAATAGGGGAAGGGAACAGATCACGTAACCGCTAGTGGCGAACTGACACAAAACACACGAAACGTGACACTGGAGCTATCACTTTACGGCGGTATTATGTGAGCGAGAGGTACCTCCCCGGTCGGGCCTGCCCAATTCCGTTGCATAGGAAGATGTAGTGTCATGCACCATGCATGGCACCACCTCCTCCTATGCAGCATGGCACTACCTCTTCCTAAAATTGTTTCTATATAATATATATAATAAAGTATAAGGTGGAATGAAATTAAAGAGAAGAGCCCAACTGCTGCCGAAGGAAGATGAAGTGTAAAACAATCAATTGGAACATTTTCAACATCTATGTTACTTTGCAGCATGTGAATGATAGGCTCCTCCACGGGTGTGCCAGCCCAGCGCCAACAATTCAGCAACAATGGTTCCAGTAGCGGAACCATTGTTGCTGAATTGTTGAATACTGACTTTATGATTAGCATGTTTGTTGTACTCAGAAGAGAGACCTCGCAGTTCACTTGCCTCGAGGCTGTAGCACTCAGTGTATAATAACTGTACAAGAATAATAATTACCTTCTTTAACTTCACTTTTCTTTTACAAGCTTGTTTCTTCTGATCTCTCTTTTCTAAATTAAGTTCATCAACAAATGTCTCTGGTTCACAATGTGTATCATCCTCAGAGGCATTATAGCTTATACTAAAAATTTTTTGTATTTGTAAATGCGGATGTTTCTCAATACCTTCTTCAAGACCCTACAAATAAAATAAAAATACAGTTGAATATTTCAGTGCTCAGAGAGCTAAAAATTAAAAAATAATAGAATGAATGCTAAACACTGCTTGGCCAGTACTTATGTGAAGTAGAAAAAAAAAACACATTCATACAGGTCCCCTGATGAGGTAGCCCTCAATGTAGAAAAACTGGTGCATTCCTTTCTTGTCGAACTATTCCTTTTTATAAGTCATGGGGATCACGTTTTTACTCTATACCACATATATACACATAGTAGCTCTCATACCACAAACAGAACTTTATATTTTCATTATATTCAGTTTAAGTTGAAAATGTAAGTTGTTTTGGTTGGGGCAATATCATGCAACCAGATGGCATCAGTCCTTTTTATACGCAATATTTAGGCATGGGTCTCTTAGAGTAACCTATTAGAATTGTTCATGTGTACTGCTCTAAATTAAAATGATACTTAAACCTTTTTTTTTAAGATTGATTAACTATATTTAATTATTATGCATACCTGTTGCGTGTGTTGCCATAGTTGAGCATAACACTGTTGTGTTTGATTTTTAAAATGCTGAAACTGTTTGAGAATGGCACGGCACTCCCAGCATACTTGAAGGTATGGTTCTAGCATCTTTGTTATCTGCAAAATTTTGTGTAAGGAGGAGAGCATCTCATTGGGGAGTAAAATTTGACAAGCTTATCTTTAAAAACAAATTTTAACATAGAAAAGTTAGGATTGGTTCCAATCTTCACTCTAGAGTAGATTTTATTGCACAAATTTCAATAGATAAGGGGTAATGACTAGTATTTTAAGACATAGAAACAATTATTCATTATTTATTTTTTATTAATGTGATTTGGGAAGTTTGAGTAATTCTAAAAAAATGTCCTTAAAGTGTAACTGGCTAGACTTAGACCAATAATTATTCCTGATACCAGAAAGGCGAAAATTGGCAATACAAACAATACTATTATTATTATTACCTTAAGACCACACTGACAGCTAATAAGCTGGTGTATGTGTGGGAAGTAGTCAACAGATTTTAGTTTGTCTAGTCTGTTCTTAAAGCAATTTAGCAATGGTGCTGTAATTAAAATCTGAATTTTAAAGGGCTCTATGTATTTATTGGTATTAAGGGTGTTCAATTCCTGGAGTGTAAGTGCTTTATATAGAGTTAATTCAGCATTATTATATAGAGTTAATTCAGTATAACAAAGTGTCAATGATTTTTAATGTCAATTACTCTTTACGACAATGCTGTTCGCTCTTCAGGTAAGGCTTTTTAATGGTTATAATAGGATTTATTGCATTTTGTGTTTATATTGTTTTAATACCTACCTAATAATGCCAAACACTACTTAATAGATTTGGATGAAATTTAGAGTAGATATAGATTACGATGTAGAATTTAAAAACAATATAATTACAATCAGAAGTATACATTTAATCTCGAGAAATGTTATGGTTACATTTTACGCGCATAAAACCGGGGGACACAAAAAAATATGTATACCTATTTTGCCAAATTTTTGTAAATTGATATTCAGAAATGTTTGATAAAGAAATGCGGAAGCATTTATGTCTTGTTTACGTTCCTGAACTTAGCTGTAACTGTGCGAATATATATTTTACGAACTATTTAATACAATTATTCGACTATAATTAAAAAAACTTACTGGTTCATTCAACATTTCTAAATAAATTTGTTGTAATTCGGTACCAGCAATAGAAATACATTTTCGCCCTGCACACAAACATGTGATGCATAAATCGTCCATTATAAGTATATACTATATTTCGCTGCAGCTAATTACCACTCGATATATAAAAAGTTAAAATAAATCTTGTTTATAAATAAATTTTACATTATTTGTACAAAAAAAAAAGCGTTAAAATAATAAGGACATTCCTTTATAGTCTGAGTACCTATTCCAAACAGTTTGTTTTGTATGAAGTTTGAAGGAAGCGTCCTTCCTTCTCCTTCACGGTTGACGGTGTCAAAGAACAAAACGTTTCGTTTTGTCAGCTAAGTAAAACAATAGGAATTTTACTCTCATCGGAATTAGCTATGAACCTGTGGCGAATGTGATCAAAATTAATTACTATTAAAGCTCTCTAATAAAATTGTTGTACTGAACTGAAGGATATGAACCCGGGCCCTACCCATAAGCGGTATGTTGACAGGTACATCTTTCTGGCAATCATTTGTTATAACTGTGTATAACTATGTTTCGTGTGTACCATGGCCATGCGGTAGCCACACATAAGAATCTATCTTGCAATCTATTGATTTGGGCGGTAGATATGTGCACGAGTACGATAGTAAAATGACTTGTAGACACCGATCATATCTTATTACATATTATATGTAATACGATATCATCGGTGTCTATGTCATTTTGCCTTTTGTTTAATAGAGGAAATAGTTTACAAAAAATTGTTTACTATAATAAAATCTAGTCGCAATCCGATGAAGCTGAAGGGGGCGTCTCTACGCTTCCACGGCATAAGTCCAGGTCCGAAGGCATAAATCAAACCCCAGATGTCTACTAAAAATGACGACTAAAGACGTGTACTTCATGAAACAACTAAGGAAAAATAAACTACTAAAGATGAGGCGGTATGGTCATATGATCTTAGCCTGTACGTAAGGACGAATCTTACAACAAACAAACATCAAATCCCATTTTCGTGCACTCTTTTATTGCCAACCCTGTCTGCCTAATGTCTAATCGGGCATGAATTTTTAAGTCAGATGGGTAATTTAAACATTTTTTAGCTGCTTAGCACAACACATAATACTATTTCAATGAAACAATTTAATTATGTTATTACTATATATGTTATATCTTGAAAGCGCCACTCCGTCATGCTACGTACGATTTGACAATCGGGATTCGAGAGTATAACAGATACACTTGTTATAAGCAAATCTTCATCTAACATTATCAAAAAGTCAGTTACAAAGACATTGTAAATCTATGGAATGTACCTCCCGCTGATATAATACCAACGTGAAGGGAACACTAATGGCTATGCTCGTGCAGTATTTGAGTCCGGATAGACTTGATTTGGTATAAATACCAGACAAAGACCGATGGAACAGTTAGTTATTAAATGTACATAGAAAAGAAAGCAAAAATAACTTTATTTATTAATGTATTTAAACGTCACCACTAGCAGTTGCCTGACAAGACTCCTTCTCTTTATGTTTTTGTTTTTTCTTTTTCGATTTCTTTACTTTTTTTCGATTTGGATCTTTTTTCTTATGCATGTCATTATATTTTAATAGCTTTTTGTACATTTTCAGCAATTGCTTGGCATCTTTTTCCATTTCTTTTGTTACTTCCTTTACTTCTTCTTTTTCTGAAACAGGATCTACATATTTAGTAGAACCCTCTAGAGTGTTATATTCATCTGTGGTACCTTCCACTTGTTCTTTCTCTTCTACTACAGGCGTTATCATTTTAGATTCCTCTAATTTTTTCTTTAATTCTTTATTCTTTTTTCGTATAGCATTTAGAATATTTGATGTTTTAAGAACACGTTTGACTTTTTTACTATCCAAGTATCGGTCTTTCCATGATATATTTTCGGCGCTACCCTGTTCAGATTCTAATTGTTCATACTCTTTGACGTCATCGCTTATATTCTCCCTAATGGTATCATCTACTTTTGCCGAAAGAGCTTCAATTTCAATAGTAGTTGGTTCCTTAGATAATACAGACACTCCTTCTACTTCATAACAGGAAGAATCATCAGATAGTTCATAAATTTCATTGACGTCATCATCTTTAACAGGTGATATCATTATTTTAGAATCTTTTATGGTTTCAACTTCAGTGTCTGTATTTTCATCGTTAGATTGTTTAGATTTCTTTTTAGATTTTTTCTCTTTTTTATGTTTGTGTCTGTCGTCATCAGAGACGGACAATCGTCTCTTCATATCTGATACGTCATTGCCTTTAACTGTAGGATCATCTCGCTCTAAAATTTGTTCTCGAGAAAAAAATTTTTTTTCACTACAAAGTTCTCTCAGCTCGTACTCTTCAGCATGTACATCAGCAGATTCTGTTGTATTATCCAAGTTTTTACATATAGATCCCGTAATAGAAATATCGTCTGTAAGTTTGTCAGTATCCTTGGTGTCTTGTGACGTTTCTTCAGGTTTTTCATCGTCTTGGTTTGCCATTTTATTGATATTTGTTGAATTTTCGCTACCACTTTTCAGATCATTACAATTTATAGTATCCTCATCAGTAATGATGATTGCATTGCTTTTAATGGTGTCAATTGTATTTGATTCGCCTTTATCTGTATCAATTGTATTTTCATCAGTACTTATAGTTATGTCCTGGGTCTGTATTTTATTTTCTTTTTCTTTATGTGCCGAAAGGTCTTTATGAGAAGCAATTTTTTTATGTACACCATTATCACTATCAGAATTATCTTCAGAATGGTTTGAGGAACTAGAAACACTGTCGTAGTTTTTTCTATCAAGATCTTCCAAAAGATCCATTTTCTCTGTATCGGAAAGTTGAAGAGTTATTTCATCGTTATCACTGCCGTCCTTCTTTTTCATTATCTGTTTGGTTTTCTCCTTTTTCTTAGACTTGTTCTTTTTGGGATCTTTTGCTTTCACTGTATCAGTTGAACTGAAATTTTGGTTACTATCCTTTATTCTTTCGGGAGATATATAAGAGACAATTTTAGGTGTTTCACAAGAAACCACTTTATTTCTGTTAAGTTTTATCTTTCGGGTTTGTTTTGTCTGTGGCACCGTTATTACTAAGTCATTGATACGTTTTGTAACCGTCTTGGGTTTTTCGTGCTCGGTATTTTTATCTGGGGATTTTGAAAGTTGAGCTGTGAAGAAAGAATATCATTGATAAATAATGAAAAATTGATAGAATAAACATGTTGGTGTAAAGCTGGAAAATCCTGGTACATGTAAAATATGACCACAATAAATAACGTCATACTTATTCCAGAAGTGCGGAAAACCAGTCTATATCTTTTAACAAATTTTGTAAGGACAATCTTCACCAATATTCAAGTGTTTCTTACACCTAAACGACGCCACGCCGCACCGTGGCGCCGGGGTTGAGTGGGTGTTAGCAGTAACTTGTTATTTTTGAACAAAATATATATAATGTTTATGAAATCTAATCACAAATGTTAGTTATAACTAAACTATGCAACATTCCGTAAGCTTCGACACATTCTCACGTCGCATATACCGCGGAGCTTGAAGACACAAGTCTTCAACCAATGCGTTCTCTCCGTGATGACCTACAGGACGAACATAGCCTCTTAATTGAGGACTGGTCCGCAAGTTTGCGGTAGTTCAACAGGCTATTGAACGTTCTATGTTGGGTGTTTCTCTGTCCGACAGAATTCGTAGCGAAGTCAAAAGGCAGAGAAGTAAAGTATCCGATATTACGCGACGAATAACCTCGCTGAAGTGACAATGGGCTGGTCGCACATTAAGAAGAATATATGGCAGATGGGCCATTAAAGTCCTGGAGTGGAGGACGCGTTTGAGAAAACGAAGTGTTGGTCGACCGTTCACCAGGTGGGAAGACGATCCCCGTGCAGTAGCCGGTCCGGAATGGATGCGAGTAGCGTTCATTCAGAGAGGCCTATGTCCAGCAGTGGACTGATAAGGGCTGATATTGATGATGATGAAACCATGATTCATTTCAAGCGTATGTTTGTTAACGCAACCGCTGGTACCTATAACATTTTTTGTAGTAAGTGGGTCTGGTCATAAAAAATAATTATATGTATTTCTAAATTTGGGTATGGGCATTTACCACCATGTAGGCACTTTTAGTCTGTATCTATTAAAACGGCAATATTTGCATTACATGAAATTAAGAAAAAGTTTATCACCCCTTGTGACCACATGAAAAATTAATACTGTTTAATTGGAAAATATTTCTAACAATAAGAATTATTGTATTTGTAAGAGGTAGTTGCAAAATGAAGACAAATTTTATTTTTTCTCTACTGATGTTTCGTTATTTTCCTGATCACCATATTATCATAATTAACATATATGTATACATATATATTTATTTAATTTCTGTACTGTTTCACTATATGTGGATAGAATAACATTGCTATTGCGTGGAAACTAATTAAGTATTATGAATGCAATTTCTACCTTGACTATATATTTCTACCTGTTTATCATTCTACTTTGAACAGATTCCTCAGAAGTCAGAAGCTACCCATTTTTATTGGCCCTTTTATCAGAGAGCATCTTATACTCGGGACAAATAAGGTTGAATGCTGAAAAATATAGGTCAATCTAACCTTTAAGACGTTCAGCATTAGGTTTTTCATCTTCACTGCTAATTTCAACAACTTCAGCTGGCTCTTCTTTAATTTCCACTTCATCTTCCGATCCTTCAGCTGCCGATTCAATTGCCTCCGGTGCTTCTGATAGAACATAAAAATTTAATAATGTTTTTATTTTGTGTGTCCAGATAACTTATTTGCCCTTTGGGAAAGGCCATGCACCTAGAAAATCCGTGGTTGTGCGTGTGGTGATCACCAAAACTTTGTTTTACCCACTATGTTATAAAAACTTGCTTTTACACAAGCAAGGAAATGATTGTGATTCTCTGACAGAGCTCCAATACAGTTTATAAAGAGTAGAAACTGACTAACGACATTGTTTGTAAGACTAAGAATTATATACGAGGGTGGATTAGAAAGTATTCGGCCTAACCAAGAAAATAAACACATACAAAATCAATTATAGTTTATTTTACTCATTCCAGTGCACCTTTATCATCTCTCATTTAAAGCACTTTAGATCGTTGTAAAATTATTCTTCCTTAGAGTCAAAATATACGTCTACTGGTGTTTTGACCTCGTCGTTTATCGAAAACCTTTTGCCTCCCAAGTGCTTTTTTTAGGTTAGGCAATAGAAAAAGTTCTGACGGTGACAGATCAGGTGAATAGGGCGGATGCGGTAATAGTTCAAAGCCACAATTGTGGATTTCATCCATTGATTACACAGACGTGTGAAACGGGAGTCATCTTGATGAAACAGGACTTTTCTTCTGAGCATTCCTGGACGCTTTTCTTTTATTTCCTCTCGTAAACGACGTAGTAGGAAACAGTAGTAATCAAAGTTCATAGTATGACCCCTTTCAAGATAATCAATCATAATCACACCCTTCGAGTCCCAGAATACTGAAGCCATTTATTTGCCGAAAAAATCGCTTTAGCCTATTTAGGCGGTGGTGAACCAGGTGTTCTCCACTGTGTGTGTGCACATGCGTGCGTGCGCGTGTGTTTGCGTGAGCGTATGTGGGCGTGTAGGTATGTATATGGGTATGTATGTGCGTGTGTATGTGTGTTTAAATATTAATTCTTCATACTTGTGGGTCGATTAAGAACTTTGTTATGCAATTTTAAAGCTGAGATCTTGTCATAGGGTATATGTAGTGTACGTTGTTTATTTCATTATAGAGGTGTGATGATTGAAATGAGAATTCTTTTTGTTTGAATTTGGTTTTCTTCATTTGGAGATTGACAATTCTTCGTTTAGTTATTTAGTTCGTATTATAAGTTAGTGTCCTACATGTCCTGATTAGGCAATTCAATGTGAAAAGTGACGGGTAGTAAGAATTTTGTACGAGTTATGTGTTACGAAAATTGAGTGGCGTGGCTTTTTGTTGAACACTATTTTTAATAGAGATCTCTGCGGTCTTTCTAGATAAATAAATTATGTCTTTGCAGTCTTTGCCATACGGGTATACAATAACTTAGGACCAATTGAACAAGTGCCTTGAAAGTGTAAATTAATGTTTCTTGTTTGGAAAAATGTCTTAGTTTTCTAAAAACCCATATGTGTTTTCGGATGCGATCACAGACGCTCTCCATGTACTTAGTCTATCTAGGATGGTCCTATCAATTTCAACACACGTAAAAGCTGGCTGTGGGTATCTACAAATGTGTGCTTTTAATTTGAAATTAACGCTAGGACAGCCTAAACACAGGTTTCTGTTGATCGAGAATGGTATGTATTTTGTTTTGCTGAGATTTAGAGTCAATAGATTAGTTTTTAAATAATTGGAAACGGGAAATATACCAGACAGTAATGAACCCATGTTTCGTCCATTGTAATAAACCGATTCGATCATTGTAAAAAATCAAATAATCTGCATCGGCTTCAAATAACTCCAAATAGTGACGTGAAATAGCCAATCGCCTCCTTCCTTTTTCAGCTGAAAGCAGTCGCGGAACTCATCACGCCTTGGAAACCCAATTCGTTGACTATCATGTGTTGAGTTCGTTCATAAGAGATACATTTGATCTCAGCTACCTATCTAATTTTTAATCTGCGGTCTCCCATCATTAAATCAAGCACTTTTTTAATATTTTCGTCAGTAGTGGTCGAAGGCTTTCCAGAGCGGGGTTTATCTTTCACTCTACTAAAGTACTGACCATATCATCATGGATGGCTTTCGGTGATAGCTCCTTCTTATGGAGGTACTTAATGATGGCACGCTGGTCGATTTGTTCCACTTGCAGAAACTATGTCCGATCGCTTTATTAAAAACATAAAATCACAACCAATTATCGCACACGTTTCGAACTTGTCACGATTAACTAGTTTGAACTGAACTAAATAATGTGGGTAGATTTGATTTTTATAATTGAATGAACCTGTATTAGGCCGATATTTTTTCAATCCACCCTCGTATAATATGAATACTTCAGTGTCTACATGGCAAGGTCTAGGACAAGTTGTAATGTCAATAAGCATTTTATATGAAACAACATTATAAGCGACCAAGTGTAACTAAAAACGATTGAACTTCGAAGAAAAATTTTGAAAAGAAATCTACTGCTGGGCATTTTTTGAGATGATAATAAACCATTTAACTCGCGACACCGTTACCGACCGGAAAGGTAGATCTCGCTCTCATAATATTCCTGTCCATGAACTATGTTGTGTTTTGTACGGTTCGTGAGTAGTCGTTGACCCAACGAGAAGATAGGGTGAAGGAGGGCAACGCATCTGGATATGCAGATGTCAATGGCCGGAGGTAGCTATCAAACGACTCTAGTCTGCACGCTTCAAATAAAAATGTATTAAATGAAAAGACGTGTGAGTATGTAAAAATTGTTTGAAACTCTTTTAGGCATGTTGGGACTTTTTATGTTTTCATTTCTGTTCGTACTCCTAGAGTTCAACTGTGCTGTTTTATTTAGAAAATGGTGAACAAAAAGCAGCAATTTAGCAGTGCGCTAAGGCATGTGGTATATCACACACAATAATTAAAAGTTAATTCGCAAAAGTGTATGTTGCCTATGCATATATACCATAACAAGCAGGCTCTCTGGGTTTCAGCTGCGTACTCCACCCCCAAACACGCACCCTTATGGGTGGAGTTTCGTAAAGTACGTTCTTAGCGGATTTCTGCACTCTAAAAGGAACCTACCTGCCAAATTTCAAGTTTTCAAGTGATACTTTCACAGACTTCGTTATTAATCGGTAAGTGGTATTTGACTTACTATTGTATATATATACAATATATAGATTGTATATAGCATCCTAAATTGCCTTTCCTTTCAATGTGAATATTTTTATTTTTTCTTTTCTCGGGAAATGCTTGCGCGGTCCTTGGAAAGAATCCGATGGGGTGTGTGGGACCCGCTGTTGAACCAAATACCTACTACAATCCCGTGGGTTCCATTGGCCCCCTTAAGCTGAAATGCCCCGGAACCATCAGCAACAGGGCAACTCGGCGACTGACCAGTCCCTCAGAAGGGACTGGACTCATCCAAAAGAGGGGCTGATACTACAACCTGGACCAGCCCCCAAATATTCAATAAATATTGGAATTGTAACATAGTAAACAATTATACATACTAGTAAGTGACTGGTCTTTCTGTAGTTGAGCTCGTATAGCTCTAGCACGAGCCTGCAGTTCTAGTAGTTCAAGAACAGTAAGACCAGCGCGAGATGCGCGATTCTTTTCCTCACCACTGCCCTGTTTCTCAGGTTCTTGTGTTTTATGCTTACTCTTTCTTTTTCTGTGTTTATGCTACAATATACAGACGAAAATGAATAAACTGAAAATCAGATAATAACAACATCAACAGTAGAATGTTTTTAAGGACAAAAATAATCTAAGAACCATAACTTATATCTACTAAAAAACATATTACGAACATAACCATCTTCATTGCTGATTTAGCATCATCATCAGCTGGGCTATGCCACTGCTGGACATTGGCCTCACCCATAGGCCACCATTGGTCACGAGCCACTTGCATCCAGCAGTTCCTCGTCACCTTAAACAAGTTGTCAGTCGACTGGGTAGGAAGCCGTCCAACATTCTGGCTTCCAGTGTTGAATTATAAGAAATAATAAATTCTATGTTTTTGTTATGTAGCAGATTATTTTAAGACCACACACACACACATACACAGGGATGTTACCTTTTTATTTTTGGAATTGTCCTGACTTAATATA
The DNA here is from genome assembly GCA_017140195.1 of Eumaeus atala. Classification (NCBI taxonomy): domain Eukaryota; kingdom Metazoa; phylum Arthropoda; class Insecta; order Lepidoptera; family Lycaenidae; genus Eumaeus; species Eumaeus atala. Next base: position 22,159 of record JAFELO010000047.1, on the reverse strand, counting down.
TCCTCATCCGAAGATATACTATCCAATGAAATTGTCTCCATCTGTTCTGCAGATGAGCTTGAGGACTCTGTATCAGATGGAGGCTCTGCACCATCTAATATTGCACACAACCTCTTTGAGCTAATACCAAGTAGCTATAGAAAACATGAAAACAATAATTAGTTGTAACACTTTTTTATATAAAGTAACAGTCAATTATATAACACAGATGTTGCCCTTTATCCCTCTACAAAGTACCTTAAATTAAGTCATTAGGTGTTTCAAAGTTAGTGTAACTTGTATTCTTAACAAATACAGCCTTTTTAACTTTAATTTAATAACATGATTCTGTAAGAAAGAAAGGGCATAAGAAACAAAAAAATATGTTCAATTAGTGAAACATATTTCACTTTCAATCAAGCTTTTGTTTAAAATTAATGAATAGCTTAAATTAAACAATGTTCTAATGGGAATCCAAGTGTATATCTACAACATAACCTATCCAATTTTTTGTACCATGTGAGATTATCAGGAAATATAATTTGGAGAAATATTTCACTGGTAGTTCGCAAATTTAACAATGAAGACTATAAAGCTACAATCTATAGGAGCAGTGAGTGAAAATGTAGGGTGCTGATAACAACTAATCAACCAAACTACTAAAGCATAAGGCTAGTAAAATAGGCTTTACACGTCAAACCCAGCATCACAAGGACACAATAAGACATAATAATAATAATAATAGAGGAAGAAACTGCAGGTGTTATTTCCTCCCATTTCAGTCTATTTTTATCATAATTTCAAATTAAATTCAATGTATCTTATAATTTATGGCAAACAGTGTGATATAACTAATTTGAGTAACTGAAATGAAACCAAATTGGAACTACTTATGAATAGAAATACTAAATAAAAATCTATTCACTCTATTAAAAAAAAATAGAAAACAGCAGATGTATGCATGAGAGTTCATGACTCTTGGTCTAGTTCATCACTTTTAAATGAACTAGTTCTCTCTTCTAGTTCCAAAGTCACTCTAGTACATAGGATCTAATTCACATAGTTCGGCTGCGGGAGTGCCCCTTTAGAATAAGTAATTCCCGAAATACACAAAACTAGAAAACAGTGACTATCGAATAACAAATGCGCAACATTGCATACTAAAGTTTAAGCAGTTTTTAAAAACTATCTCACAGACGACAGCAAGACGAAACGGTATACATAACAAAATTACTTACTTCCTCCGTGCAAAGCTCCTGCAGGTCATCTAAGGATATATTTTTCACACAGTGAGGTATCATCGCTTTTAAATCCTTTGATTTAATCACTGAAAAAACTTGATGCATTAATTCTACCCGGTCGTGAATATAGTAAGCCAAATCATGCTCTTCGTTGTCTTTATGTCTAAAATTGGAGGTCTCAGGCATGTCCTGTTTCATTTTAATTTTTTTCATGCGCTTCATTATAGGTAATTTTAATTAAAATACAAATTCAAATGTGGTTCGATTCAGAAATCGCCTTAAATTTTCTGGAAATTGAAAATTATTTAAATACTAAATATGTCAAAATTCAATGTCTATTGACTCTTGAACCATTAGCAGGGCCAGATTGTCACTGTCAATTAGTGTCAAGATTAATTTAAAATAACCAGCCAAAACAGTCGAGATCTGTAGCCATACAGATGGTACGGGACTGGCTTCCCTTCTCTATCTATATTATCTCTATGGGGCTGGGTCGAAGTGGGTTTTGAGAAGAAGAGATGCGGCGCAATATATAAAATCAAAATAAAAGAGAAAATTAGTTTATGTTTATGTTATTACATGTAACGGCGTGACCCTCCTATGTCTCACCCTCATCCCTGTTATACCATATTTCACATTTTATCATTTTTATGTGAACAGATAATTTTATACTAATCTTAGCTTCTGCGCAATAACAATTAGCGCTACATTTTCGTACAGGAACTTATACCGACAGATGTAGAGAAAGCAATGTAAGGGCAAGGTTAAGACTGCGAGTGTCCGTGTTGATGTGTGTTTCTATCTAAACCCGTATACGTACCCTTTTCTATCTAATCTGTCCAATGTAGATACATATTCGTGGTGCTTTATAATTTTAATTTGTATACTTGCACATTATAATATTTGTCCGGTTGACGAAGATTTATTTGAAATAAATTTGTTTGTTAAATCTTTAATCTGATAAATGTTAAGATATGGTGCCATGCTGCATTGCAGCCTGACACGCCGTAAAGGAGCAGTTATGCTGTCGCGTTTCGTGAGGCAACCTCCAATGAGCCGGTGGCCCATTGGAGTTTAGCAGGAAGGGAGGGTAATACATCTATATAGCATTTACATGGATGTCTATGGTTGATGGTAGTCGTCAAACTGTTTCAATTGCTCCTTTTATCCCCTATGGTCATTGTTACATGTAATAACACTATAAAACTTTATTTAAGAATAACACTGTTAAAAAAGGGACATCGTACCTAAGAGAGACATATCTTACAATAAAACTACTTTTACGGATTTTGTCGCGGTTTATTAAATTATTTATGTAGCCCGACATTTCAGAAGCTTTACAGCAACCATGGTCACGGGTGAACTAGTTGCTGTAAAGCAGTCTAACATTAGCGTAAACTTAAAAGACATATCTTTAAAATCAAGTTGTCTCTAAATTACGTTTATGAACGAATCAGAAGTGTCACACTTTTATTTTATCTATGTGAATTATCGTAGATTGTGGAGAAATCGAAACAAAAAGAAATTCAGAATGGGGGTTGATATATTATACGATACTGAAAATTATATAGTTGTTAATAAGTCACAGGACGTTTATATTAATTCAGACGATGTAGAGGAAAAAGTAAGTAGCATAATATTCATTATTCATAAATCAGTACATCAGCATAAAATTTTAGGTTATATTATTGTTTATGTTGTCATTTTCTAGGGATGTACTTTACGTATTTGATTAATCATCAATCAACTCGAATTGTTAGAAAATTATTTATATAAGACGTACTTTCGGTATATTTTGTTCTGAGGTGATGTCATAAAGATATTTTTCGGTTGCATTTATTTTATCGAAAGATTTGTAATTTAAATAACTATTTACTGACACACACAGTAAGTTAAATAAATCGTACCTATACATACTTAAAAAAAAAACTTCTTGGCGTTCCGTTTCTTTGAGTGGGTAGGTCATTCCTCTCTCCAAAGTAATTTAATCTCTTGATTTAAAGGAGGACGACTCTACTTTATTACCCTAACTTCGATTGTGAGCGTTATTATGAGCGAAGGTTCTCACCAAATGGCTCAACTAGTTGCCTTCTTATGGTTCGTTTGGGGTGTTTTTCAGAACACGGTAACATTTCACATAGCCTCATTGAATTCACACCTCAGAAGTTCGTCGAACCCGCTACATTTCGTCCATAGGCTGGACTATGCGACAAGCGGAGTGTTGTGCATCGCGAAAAATAAATCTGCAGCCGCGGAAGCTGGCAAACTGTTCGAGAAACGACTCACAAAGAAGTATTATTTAGCTATTTTAAGGGGGCATTTGGATTTTGATGTTGCTGATATTGATTACCCGGTCGGTAAGTGTACGAACTGTAGGTATATTATCATTATAAGCCCCTATCAGTCCACTGCTGTACATAGGCCTCTCTCAATGAACGCCAAGACGACTGATCACTTGCTGCTTGCATTCATCCATCCCGAACCGAATACTGCACGGAGATCGTCTTCCCACCTGGTGAACGGTCGACCAACACTTCGTTTTCCTAAACGCGGCCTCCACTCCAGAACCTAACGGGCCCATCCGCCATCTGTTCTTCTGAGGAGTGTTCAGCCCATCGCCACTTTCGCGAGCCTATTCGTCGCGTGATATCCGATACTTAGTTCGTTTAGGCCTTCGTTACGACATTCTGTCGGACAGAGAACACCCAACATAGCACGTTCAATAACCCGTTGAGCTACCGCAAACTTGTGGACCAGTCCTAAATTAAGTGTTTCGGCCGCTTCACAAAAACTAACCCGTTTTTGCGAAGTATATAAATTAAAGACAACTATAGATCTGTTTAGATCTATAGTGTTATAATTTTAAAACTTAGAAAAATTTTCTCGACAAAAAAGTTGATTGCATAGAATTTTCTATTGTAATTATTATTACTAGCGTAGTAATTATGGCGCATTGCTTTATTGGCAAATGTAACTGTGAACGACACGTTGAAATTTAAATACTTTTGTCTTTAGGGAGACCAGTATCAGTAGATCTGAGTGCGTTTGCCCAAATCTCCTATTGTACCTCTTTTTTGCAGTTAGCCCGTAGATTAATTATTAGCACATATTAGAAATTAATGGCCGCCATTGGATTTTTTCCCCCCGATTTATTTGGTTCATCGAGCATTTTGATGTTAACACGCAACTGGTTTTATCTAGAAATTTTAAATTTCGTTCATTATTATTGACCCCAAGTGTCATGAGCATCTCCGTGTAAAGACGGCTCAGATTTGAATGTTGTGTTCAAGGCGTGGATCAAAAGCCGGATTGTCAGCACAGGATGAGGGCTCTAACGCGATCGGAGGAGCCGTGTGCGGAGGCGCGGGACAGTCTCACTCGTCTGCTACGGTTAGAGACGGGCTATTATGGTGGGGATCCCGTGTCTGTGGTACTCTTGAAACCTTGGACAGGTAAGATTCGTTCCTATTACAACTTGTTGTGTGTGTGGTTGTGTCCATATAAAGTTGTTCCTTTTTACATTAGCCCAAACATTTGTATGTGGGTGTGGAGGGGAAGGTGGAAATGACAGGATCATACACTTTACGTTATACAGTATGGCCCGTTTTTTCGTAACCTATTTTATTGTTGGTACAGTTGAGTGAGTTCAATTCGATCAAGAAGCTGGTAGTCGTCTTCTACCTAAGAACTAAACACTTTTCATATTTTTTATACCATAAAAGGACCAATGAGCAATCGTAATCACTTGGTGGCACCAGACGACATGTGCGTATGTTGTCCTTCTTCGTCCCTACATTCCTTATGGTCCACTAGCCACACACATACCGCAATAAACGCGACAGGATAGCTATCACTTTTAAGGCGGCATCATGTAAGCGAAATGTACCGGTTATACCAGTGTGATGTGATTGTTTATTTGTAGACAATTTAGGCTTTATATACCGTTTCCACAATAATACATTTGAAAAATAAATAATTGCGGAAATAGAACTTAAAGTTAATTTATTGATTGAGATGTTAACATGAATTTCTACCAAGACAATACGTTCAATCAACTATATTTGTAGGCAATTTAAATAACTATAGAATTCACTATAAATTAAATTACAAGCTTTTTGCAAAAAGGTAGAAGACACCAACTCAGGGTGCACTGCCGCGCCATAGGTCACCCCATCCTCGGTGACTACACATATAGCGGAAGGACGGACAAAGAACCACATAGGATGTACCTTCACGCCACCAGGTAATGTCTACAATATTTTCAATAAATTATGATGGCGTCCGTGTACATGAGAAAAGGCACTCATAGTATTGCCACCTACCGACGCCTATAAATATCCACATAACTACTATGCCAATGCATTGCCCTCCTTCGACCCCAATGGGCCACCGGCTATTCACAAACCGCGCGAAACACGACACTGACGATATCACTTTACAACAGTGTGAGAATGGAGGACAGCCAAGAAGCACCATTTAATGGACGCGTTCACAGAACGGCGTTGCGTGTCACATCATCGGCACGCATCGCAAAATTTGCTTCTCGAAGCATCGGTCTCAGCACTGCCGGTGAGCGGTCCGATGCGGATCGGTGGACGCTGTTGTACGAGCCGTTCCACAAAAGTATCTTAAATGGCGCATTTTTCAGCTTTCTTACTCATAAACCATTGCCGGCTTCGTCATATTTGCTAACCTGTAGCCGGTATTCAAAGCAAAAAATAATCCATACGCACATTTTTTTAAATAGCTTTTGTTACTGTTATATTTATGGTTATTTAATGTTTTTCAATTTGCATAGTTCTTAAATTGTTGTTGTTATTGAGTGACGTAGTTTACTATTCGATTAAAGGACCTTTCAACTTAACGGTAATTTTTTTTTATGCAGTATACGATGAGGGGGGAAGTCAAATGAAAAATTGGAGTCTTACGCGACCATTATTGTATACGCTTAGGTAATATTTAGATTATGGAAACAAAAATATAATAATTCGAACAATTGTCAACGTCTGGCTAGTATGTCTTGCTATACCTATCATGATGAAAGCATGAGCAATAAACAAAAATTCTAATACACCGGCCACCGTTACGTTCATAAATAAAAAAATATATTTTACGTTTTTGTGGACGCTACTGTCCGTTTATGTCAGTGAGAGTACATGTCCACTATTAAGAATTCTTTTCTTTATTGAAACAGATTGTTTTAGTTTTTATACAATGCAAACTAAAATCCATTACGTGCGATGCGGCTTAATTTAAATCGTGTCCATCTAGGTCGAAAGAGAAAGTAAATCTGGTTTACTGTTTTACAGTACTCCTCTGCGCATTGCGTATACGAGACTAAATATACAAAGATAGTATATTATTTCTCATCTTCGTCCTCTGTTAACTTCCCTACAGCCATAGGCAAGCATATGACAGTGAGCGTGCATCCCTAGGTAGTAGTAACAGATATTATATCTATGTTGAAATCACACATTGAGTTCAAAAGTATATTTATAGATTGGTCCTGCCATTGAAAAAGGAACCTCTGGACATACAGACTGCGGAACCATTCTTCATGGATAGTGAATTTCAATGCAAATGGAAACCGGAGAAATTGTACATCGACTACAAGAGTAAGGAAGACTTTGTAACGACTTGTTCCACTATTGACAGTGATCCATCTGGACTTAAATGTCGAAGTTTCTCGTTTGTACCATAATTATTTTAATTGTAAAAAGATAGGTAAATATTAGATGTTAAGAGTAAGAGTTTTATGTTGTTTGATTCCACTTGTTTGATTTCCATTGTGTTGCACCTGTATCCAACATTGTTTAATGTATCAAGTACCTTTGTGGAGAAGATAAAGATTATTTCATTTTATTTACTTGTCCAGTATATGAAATCAAAATGTCCAAATAATATTACTGTTTAAAATGTTACCAAAATAAAGCAATCTAATTATCTACACATAATATAAGAGCTAAACGGCGGAAGTCGTTTAATATATAATAATACAAAGGCTGATCGAGAATATCCCTGGACATGGGATATCTTTACTACGGGAGAAACCGCGGTTCATAGCTGGTATATAATAATAATTCAAGGGCTGATAAAATGAAACGAACAATAATATTTATTGAATGTTTTACTTGACGAAAGAAAAGACACGACACAAAAATACTAAGATTAAAACTTTTAACTGTTAAAATTATTGCATTAAAACCACGCAGAGATGGACGACTATTAAAATATACGAGCAACTGTCGAGTTACCAGATTCTTCGTGGACAATTAATGCAGATGCGATTCCGTCGGCGACAATTGTATGAAAACCGCAAACCCAGCAACGCTTTCGCGATAAATTATTATTTTATTAAAATCACTGTTAGTTTAGAAAGGTTTACAAATAATATTTAGTCGCTTACAATATCGTGTGATCTTAAGCAATGATAAACAAGTTTATTTTTTATGCCGAACACTTAGAATTTATAGGGTGTAATGACATATTTAGGACGCAAATGATAAGTAAATAAATATGTCAAAAGCGGTAAAAGTAGAATCACTAACTTTACACGCAATAGACAAAAATATCCAATAATAACATAACGCAATAGGATTGTAAAGGTCCTGCACATCGACTGAAATTGCGATCCGCACGTGTGCAGCCGCCGGAATAGCGTCTATAAAAAAAACATACATAAATTAATATCTTTAACGTGGCATTACAAACTTCTTTTTACTCTAGCAATATTTGACTAAGCTTTATCCATGAATTTCGCGGTTCACCTAGTTACTTTAAGTTAAAAAAAAACGTAGTAGGAACGAGATTCAAACCAGTTCCTATTTACCCTTATTTTCGAAGTTTACAGTTCATTTACCATTCGTTCATTCAAAGGATTAATGAAAAACATGAATACTATTAATTAAAGAGTGGTTACAAGGCGATTTAAATAATGCTAGGTTGAGTATTTACATTTATAAACGGATCGACATACATGCACTTTTCATAATTCGGCAAGCGTTCGCCCGCCGATAAGATCGGTTATCGCTTCTAACAACGGCCAACCGCTACTAAGAGCGTTTGACCGTCGGTATGGGCGGTTCGTCAAACTTTAGGTCAAATTTTTTAAGCATATTGAGCATGGGGAAAGAGTAGTAAGAATCAAAAATGGAAAGGTAAAATTATTGTCATAACTAAGTGTTGCTAGTTAATAAACTAAATGCACAAATGCTCTAATAACTATAATCGTCTCCGTTGGCATCTTCTGGATTATATTTATTCTCATCCTCGGGCTCCTGTTTGATTTGGACGTCCAGCGGCGCCAGACTGAATTCTGGATAATCTGAAAACGGACATTTAATATATTTAATAATAACCTGCTTGGTACTGTTAACAGGTAACATATTACATTGTGTTGGAGAAAAATATATAGCATGTCTCACTACACACTCTGTCAGCAACTCTTACTACAGCAGGGACAAATACCACTATAGAGCGTCCAAACACACTACATCATTATTTATAAGTCCTGACAACAAATTTGTACAGTAATTAACGCAAAAGAACCACATAACCCTGGTTTTGTTGCTGTCAACGTATCAGCATCGCGCCGACTTCTTAGGCTTAGGGTGTCCTTGGATAAATAAATAAATACGCTTTATGCACTACTTTACAATTATTTAATTTCAATATACACTTACGACCGGTTTCGACTTATCATCACCAGTTGAAACAGGTCGTTAGTGTAAATTAAAATTAGATGATTGTGGAAATAGTATAAAAAGTGTATTTATTTATTCAAGTGTTAACATGAATTTCCATCAAGAAGCGACAATACATTCAATCAACTTAGGATGACCATCGAAATTATTAATTAGAGGATACGAGGGCCGACGATTCAAGTAGGAACGTCGTTTTCGTTATGCATCTCCGTCTTCGCCTCACCGACCAAATAAAATCGACAAAACCGTAAACAACAGGAATCACTACGGCGGTGCTATTACTTCAAGCAGTAGTAACCTTTTAATACCTTAAAATACAGTCATGCGATAATAATTATCTGCATTCCAGTATGACATGTTTGTCAATATTGCACATCTGTCAGGATATTTACATATTCTGTCTTGTGATGATAGCTGTGACATATATAAATATATAATAGTTAATTTTAAATTTACAGAGGTGTTGAGGGGGAATTATAAGGGTGTTTGTGTGGGTGTTGCTCACCGTCCTGCGGCTCCTCCTTGATCTTGATATCCTCGGGTTTGACCTTGGGCTCTTTGCGGTCGCGGTCGCGACGCGAGCGTTTGCGGTCCTTGTCGCGCTCGCGCTCCTTGTCGCGGTCTTTATCACGGTCGCGCCTCTCGCGTCTCCGCTCTGACCTGGATCGTGACCGACGGCGACGTCTGGAAAACAATCAGGTAATGACTATCGTACCTGGCCTTCATCGCGATGAAAACTATCGGTTTTAGAAGCAATCATTCCTCATGGAGATCGACGTCAGAAGGATTACGGGACATAAATTTACTTCTATATCAGAAAATCAACAACTGATTCGATATTCTAAAACAATCTACAAAATTTCCTCTTGCTACACAATACTGGTCACCGTGCATCACACAACGAAAATAATATACCTAACATTCCAAGAAATATACATAGGGTTTGAATAAATGAATTCACTTCTGTGCAAACACTAATAATGATATATTGCCTTAAAAGATTGTTGCGGTCATAATGTGGAGCCGATCGAAAAGATCGCTCACGTTGTTTCACGTTTGCGTGCGTGCGCCAGTGACGGTGGTATTATGTAAGCTCTGTCCATCTGCGCCATAGAACAATATAAACTCACCTCTACCGGTCACTTGATACCGCCGTAAAATGACACCTACGATGTCGCGTTTCGTGCGGTTTGTGACTAGCCGGTGGCCATTGGGGGGATGTGAAAGGAGGGCAACGTATAATTGAGCTGACGTTCATGGGCGTCGGTAGTCAGTAGAAATCTCCGATTGTTCGTTTGTCCCCCTATATTATATATATAAAAAATACCTCTCCGCTGGCTCCTCTTCCCGCTTCTCTCGCTCTCTCTCGCGGCGACGCGGACGCGAGCCCGAGCGGCGGCGCGAACGCGACCGCGAACGTCGACGCGTACCTGCAAGCGTAAATATTTTAGTAACCGAGCGCCACGGTTTCACTGGCGTGAATAAATTGCAAGAATCTCTTAGATATAATCATATATATTTCGATTGATATCTGATTTTCACCCGAATCCATTCATTTGTTTCAAAGTCGAAAAAATAAACAATCATACATCCATACACGCAAACTTAGTTGAATTTATAATGATAGTAGGATATAATTGTATGGAGTGTAGAGATATAGGATTAATATAACAAATATGGGGATTATGACCCCTCAAATTTTTTGGTCCATCTGACTATCATGTCGCATTACAGTGTGCTGCAGTATATGGGAAATGTGGCCAACCTTCATATTAAACAACAATGGTGCCGTCCAGTAAGCTAAACATAATTTCATATTTATAAATGGATCCGGCCAATACGCAGTCGAACCGCCTCTGCTATATGGGTAAAACCGCGTGGCGCAGCTAGTGTATACACTCACGGTTCCTGTCTTGTGGTTGTGTCGAGTGAGGTTGGCTGCTGACCGTTTAATAACAGTTCGACACCCACATATGTAAGAGCATGTTTCCTATCGACGCCGCATCTTATTTCTCTTCAATCATTTCGAAGTACCATCCCATCGGAATAGAACTGTCGTAGATAGTATTTTGACTATAAGTTATATTCAAAATATGTCAAAATTCTATCTTTAGTTGCCACCAAGTGCATCCATAGATAGAAAAGAGAATTGTCCGCGCACATACTTCTGTAATTATGTCCATAGATGGCTACTCTCTGTAGAGAGGTAGCTGTGTCTAAAATTCATACGAAGGCAGTGTTATACTCACGATCGCGGTCACGTTCCCTATCTCTGTCCCTGTCGCGCTGCTCGAGGCGATACCTTTCCCTCTCTCGCTCGTTGTCCTCCCTGCCAGAGTGCTTGATGTTCACGTCGGCTCCTCCACGGCGAGTGCCTCCCAGACCGCCACCTGGATATTATCAAGTAAAATTTTAGAATTGTGAAGAACATTAAATTTTTGTAAAAAAAACCGGCCATTACCATTTAGAAATACCTATCCAATGACATCCTCACACCACTGTGACCTCTCGGAAAAAAATAATTAAAACCACACTACTCCAGCATATAGTGGTTCACAATATGCTCAAACTTCAAATACACAGTAACCATAGTCTCCCATGAAAACGTTTGTCATACGGACAAATAAACAAACTATAAGGTTTCCGTTTTTATTTTTCAGTTTTGCTACGAAACCCTACAAATTTTAGTGACTACAAAAGGTAATACGATGCTGCTATAGTGACATTTTCGGGAAATTTCCTAGTTCTTTAAAAGGGTGTCCTCTCAAGTCGTCATTTGTATTAAGTAAGGGCGTACAGTTCCTGTAGGCTAAATGCATTTCATTATAGAGCTCATTCAGTAGTTTGTAAGTCTCAATGATCTGACCGTTTGTAAACGCTGTTCTAGTAAGGTAAAGCCAAGGATTTTAAGCCCTTGATAGATTTAATAGATTTATTGCATTTCATTTTACAGTTCACAGATGAATCTTTTTCGTCGCTTTTCTCTGCACGTTATCAAATAGGTTGATACTCTTTTTTAAAATACAAGGTATTACTTAGGATACATATATACTAATTTATTAAAAACTGCGCTATAATTTTTTTTCTCATCTCTCAATTAGAACATACGAAATCAGGATCGGTGATTACGAGTGAACTGTCGGTGTCCCAGGCGTGCCTCAAGATAGTATATTGGGCCCTAAATATATATATATATAGGGCCAGATTATTCTGAGCACGCATTACATTGTCCGGGATTGGAATGTCCGAAGTGACCATAGGCTTGCCACCTATGACATCATGGGCCTCATTACCTTGGCTAATCGTGGGTGTTCTAGTATATCTACTGGACTGACGAGTTGTGGATGTACTAGCACACCTCTGCCTACCTCTTCGGGGATAGCAGGCGTCAAGGGTACTTTTTTAATATTAATTATCTCCACAATATCACAACGCTTAAAATCATATCGTAAGCGGATGACACCGCGCTTCTACTTTCAGTGAATACATGGAATGATGTATACACGCACATATCGGCCTTAATTAAGTGCTTTTGTGAAAACTATTTGACACTAAACACTGACAAAACAGTGTACATTCTACACATTTAGGAAATTAACAAATGTTATCTCACACATGCCATTTATTGTATTCCGGCATGGTTGTCCTGTGGTGCGGGCCATGCCCTGTGGAAGTGGTATCGGTCCCTTAGGGGTGACCTGATGATTTATAGTTCCGAGGCACCTCACCAAGGCGGCACTGTCGTTACTGGCGGTGATTTTAGTTGATATTCGGCATTATAAATGTGCGGACCACTGGGACAACAGTCAGAGCCGGAGATGGCACAAAAATAAATGCGTTTACCCGCATATAAAAAAAAAAAATAACAAGAAAGTGCTAGAAATACCTATACAGGTTCCGTTTTTGAGTACAGCAATCTAAATTATACAAGAAATAAGACTCACCAAGTCTCCTCGGCAGCCAGCCCTTGACAGTCCGAGCCCGCTCCACGTCCACGAGCACTCGTTTGCCGTCTATCTTCTTGCCATCAGCATGTTTATACGCGGCTGTAATTTTTAAAATTGTCAATAATTTGAAAGTATGCAATCTTTCATGCGAGCCCAACTGCATTTACTGACTATTTCCATATTTTATGTAATTCCTTTGCACGTGTTATGTCCAGTTCATGGGCCCACATGAAAGACATAATAAAAGGTATTGGTTTACAAAAATTTCATTGACCTAGGAGAGAGATTAAGAAATTTGAAAAAGAAAAGGTAGAGACAATTTGATAATCAAAAATTACATAATTTTCTCATACAAAATTCGACGTGTTCGTAATTAATTTTTATCATGATTAAGAATAAATATTTTCTATAAAGTTTCAAAAACGAAACGCGTTATTAGTCAATACAATACGACATGTATCGTTCCTAAACACTAACTAACATTAGTTATAAAAATTATTGGGTCAAAATCAATGTAAACCAATATAATATGCCTAATCTTAAATCGTGACTAGGCATATCTTCTAAAGACAACATATATATTGAGGAAACATATTGGGCAATTTTTAATATTTTAATTTAAAAAATATTAAAAATCACCCCACACAAAAACCTAGTATACCTACCGACCAAGCCGACAGACGTATATAAAAAGTCATACCTACCGTTGCAACTACTTACTTTAACGACCCAAATTATGAAGTACTTACTTTCGTTTTAAATATAGAAAAATCCGACGGGCGCCGGTTGAATTTACCATTTTACCTGGTGCGCATTACTTACGTATCCCAAGCGCAACAATGTTTAAAAAAAAAACTTAATCATAGACTAAGCTGATATTAATCAGAATTTATGTTACCTATACTTGTATTATATTAAAAGAACGAACGCACTTGTTATAATTCCTCGTAGATCGTAATAACCATTTTTGAAAACTTTCAACTTACCAACCATATTTTTTTTTGTTTCGCGGGGAAATGCATTTCAACTTACCCACCTACTTTTTAGATTTACAACGTAAAAAAGGTTTTGAAATTCGATACCCTTTACTTACAATTAGAATTTAACATGAGGTATACCTTTCCAAAATCTAATGATTTCAAGTTTGAAAATAGAATCTACATGTCCTACCTATGACTAACGATATTCTGTTTAAAAATTTTATATTGTATGTTGGCATCTTACCACCACATACAAACCTATTAAAGTACGTGGCCGGTATTCTCGAGATTGTGTGGTAGGGTCTTTACGGCTGGGTCTGTGGTGTGAATAGAAAAAACCACTTATTAATCATATTACATATTTAATGTCCGTTGTGATGCCATTAACCATCCTTTTTGGAGGTATTTTGTTTTATAAACGTATAATTTCCGCACCATTGTTAAACAATTAAAATACGATTAGTATATAATAATACAATAACAAATAATTCCTCCAACAAGGTGTTTGATGCCCGAATGGTTCTCATACTTTTATTCATAATATATTTTCAGCCACGGAAAATCTTAAAGCCTACACTAGCCCGAATCTTTTGGCAATTGCAGCAGTAATTTCCGAAAACATGAAAGAAAAATCTTAGCAATATTTTACAAAAAAACATAAAACATAACAGATATATTTCCATATTTAACATATGCAGCATTCATGTTTGGTTTTTATTTCAAACATGTATATAGGTTTTATTTAGTAATTGATTTGAATATAGTATGAGCAAAAGTTAGTCAAATTTCAATTTACATATATAAAATATTCCAACATTTGACCAATTGATATAAGAAACACGATGCTGCATTATAATTTCATAGTAATGTGTATGGGAAACAGACGACATGTTTTAGAATTATTTAGTACATCATAAGCAGCAACGCCTTCCTTTTTTAAATCTGATTAATAATTTATCACAGAACACTCACAGTGCATGTCCCTTTCATGCTCGTACTCAATAAAGGCATAGCCCCGCGGCTTTCCATTTTCTTTGTCATATATCATATATATCTGAAACAAGACGTTAAGACTTTAGTGATTAATAATATTTCTGGACATATTACACCCCGTCAGTCTTGCTCTGTGCTAAGTACCGTAAGGACTTAAGTACTAGATGACATTTAACATTTTCAATAAATTTAAGAAAATGTATATACTTAAGATTTTTATTATAGATATACATACATATAATACATACACAAACATTTATGACCTGGGCGGTATTTCCACCTGCGACCTTTGGCGCAACATGTACTATTATCCGAGCTATGTTACAGCCAGCTGGTTTGGATCATTTTTTTAGTGTACACAAGAAAATTAAGGCTCAAAAAATCACCAATAATACAAATTATTACAACTTTACACAGGAATACATACTTCTAAAAGGACACAAAGTTCAAATCAGAATATGTTTAAAATGATTGAAACTATGACAACTAACTGTTAAGAGTCTTTATGTTACAGAAATATACCAAACAGTTTATGCATGACCATGGATGCCGTGAACCACATTCAAATTTAAAGACAGGACTGTCAAAAACTTCTAAAAACTTGTCATGCTAATGATCCCATACGGAGCTCACAAACATATCATCTGTGTACTGTGTACACACATGGACTACATACTATTTCATTAGTATAGAATATACATGTGTACATTTTGTTGAACATTCTTACCTTTTTTATTTGTCCATAACCTTCGAACTCTCTCCGAAGTTTTGATTCGGATGTGTCATAATTCTGTAAAAAGAATTTTCACAAGTTAACATACTAGAAATTATATACTATAGCATTAATATCATACAGGCCAACTTTAGCAATTATCTCGCGAACTTCGCCCGTAAGTAACAGGG
>JAFELO010000046.1:563343-579898 GCA_017140195.1 Eumaeus atala | reverse complement strand
CTTCTTTTTGGGCTTGAGCCCTGGGGTCTGAACTGTGGCCTGAGATGAGGCCCGGGGATGGGGTTATTCGCCTCCGCCATTAGAGACGCGGCTGTCCGTGGTGGTTGCTCCACCTGTGGAGCTTGCGGCCGCTGGACTCTCACCGTGGTGATAGCCACCGGGCCGGCGCGCTTGTTGCGCGCCTCTCGTTTGAACACCGGGCAGGCGGTGCTGTTGGCCGGGTGGGCCCCGGCGCAATTCGCACAGACCGGCGGGTCCGTCTTGGGGCGCTTACAAACGCGCGCGAAGTGCGGTTCGCTGTAGCGAACGCAGGCGATCCTCCGGTGGCATTGTTTAGACGAGTGTCTAAACTGCTGGCACTGGTGACACTGGGCGGGGCCTTTCTTGCCCCTCCATGCGTCGATCTTGATTGCCCGGTAGATTGAGCATCTCAGAGACCTTGTAGATCTCTGTTATCGCTGCCTCCGTTCTCTTGATGAGAGCGAAGAATATGCAGCCGGGTCTGCCCTGCCTCGCCTTGATCTGGCGGGCGTACTCGGGCTCGAACCCCAGGCGTTCAAGCTCCTCCATAATGTCTTTGGGGTCTGTGTTTTCCAGCAGACCCCTGATCGCTACTTTTATACTCCGCTCCTTCGGGAGGGAGTAAGAGAACCAGCTGAGTCCCTCTGTCGCCTCGAGGTCGCACAGGTACCTCTGCACAGTCCGGAACTCGGCCTCGCTCTTAGGCGAGAAACGCACCCCCTTGCCGAGGGGCTTGGCATTCGGGCTGTGGCCGAGTCGTTGCCGCAGCTTGCCGAAATGTTGTACCCAGTTGGGCAACACTTTTTTTGCGCGTCTGCGTTGGCCGTCGCCAGCCCGGCGCCATTGTTTGCAGCGCCATTGGAATGCGAGGGTAGCGCGCTCGGGGACGGCGCCGCCGTCACTTCGGCGAACGTGAGAGTGTGAGCGGGACGGGGAGAGTCCCCGTCTCTCTTCCTCTCCAGCATCTTTATGGGCGGCGACAAGGTAGGTGACGATGCACTTACCTCCTGCTCCCTTGGTCTCTTGTGAGGGACCCTCGTCTCCTCACGTGACTCCGCTATGCAGTCGCTCTCGTCGACTGCCGCTTCCGATGTCCTTGTCGTCGAGGACTGCGAAGCGCTGTCCAGCTCCATCTCGTCGCTGCTCGAGGAATCCACGGAACTGCTGCAGCTTCTTCGCCTCCTCGGGCTTGTTGGTGGCGATGAGGTTGGGGACATGGTCCCCGTGTAGGGCTCGAGAGCCTGCACTGGAGTGTGGATTCTTCACCTACTTATCTTCAAAGTGGGCAGTCTGCGCGTGAACACTTCGGCGGCCTCACGGTCGCCGGGCGGTCCAGTTGGCGGTGATCTGCACCGAAACTTCAAAAACTTCTCTTTAGAGTGGTTCGTCACGCGCTGCAGTTGCTTGCAGACTGAGCCGATCCGGCCCAAAGTCACATCTATTCCAGCGCATTTTATATCGTTTGTGGGAGCATCAATATGTGGGAGGGAAAAAGAGCAACGAGTCTGCATAACACATATGCGGATATATATGGGTGTCGGTAGTAGCTCTTATTGGTCGTTTGGCTCATTATACTATGATCTTTTTTGTGTTAACTCTTGACTTTCTTTATAAATTAATCTAAAAGAAATCCCCTATTCGAGGAAAATAGTCTTAAATCTTAAAACGTAATACAAATTGAAGTAACAAGACTTGTACGTTGCAAATACTTATATTTAAACAATATTCGTCACCGAACACAAGTGTTGTTTTTCTTTTTTTTTTCTCATCAAAGTAGATCGTAAATATAAGATTAGAAGCGGCGCCGATGTGCGCTCTGAGGCGGCGCGCGACGGAGCTTGCAGGTGCCAATATATTTCCAGACGCCAGAACGGTCAGGTAATTGTGGTTGAAACTTATCTCAGAGAATGAACGTGAGCCGAATACTAAGTAGGCCGTGGTTCTTGGGCAAATTGTTAATGTTATTCTAGATGTTTACTATCGATACATTTTCTTAGCATCTGCAGATCGAATTGAATTTGATTATTTATTTCAATTATAGCTACTTCACCTTAGTGGAAAAATATTCCAATTGGCACTAGGTGGTGTCATCCTGCGTTGTAGACGAATTGGGCCGGCATGACCGGGGTACCTCCTCACGTAACACCGATGCAAGGTAACTTCTATGCTGTCGCGTTTCGTGCGGTTTGTGAGTACCCGAGAAGTCGAAAAGAGGGTAACGCATCTGCATAACTACAATAATGTGGATGTGTATGTACGTCGGTAGTCATCAAAAGAGGTAGGCAGAGGTCTACTAGTACATCCACAACTCGTAAGTAGATATACTAGAACACCCACGTTTAGCCAATTATTATTTAGATTAGCAAATACTGAGGCCCATGATGCCATAGGTGGCAAGCCTAGGCCCACTTTGGGCACATTCCAATCCCGGACAATATAATGCATGCTCAGAATAATCTGAGAAACATTTAATAACAGTTGCCCGACCTGGGTATCGAACCCAGGACCCCACTCGGTTAACGGTCTTAACAGGCGACACCCGCACCGTCACACCACAGAGGCGATTGATACTATAATGCAGTCAGGTAATCCATATAATCTGTACATACTTATTATGAAACAAAATCCCTAAAGCTCTCTGTCTGTACATAATCGATTTTCCCAAAATCTGTTAATTTTTTCTTGCCGTTACCACCAATAGACCGATTCCAAAATTTTTGGTAATAATACTCACGGGCGATGCCGGGGCGGATCGTCAGTTTAAAATATTCTCTAGATAATAATAAAATGCATAGAAAATCCGACCCATTCTCGGTAAGGCTAGTGGATTAAGCTGATAGTGATAAAACTATAGTAGGGTGTAACTATTACGTAGCGTGTGGGGTTATTCGGAAGATGAGTACATTACAGCTCACGTAGTGTCGATGTGGTTATTAAACCGTTGTCGATATGATATCTGATAGTTAATACGACACGTTTTTATAAAAGACTTACTATATTCGTCTATTTGAGAAATCCTCTTACCTTATCTACTTCAAACAATTATATTCGAACGATTTCCATTTTTATTTACTTAAAAAAAATAAACTCACTTAAATACATTACATTAAAGCCCTAATGTACTGCTAATTTTATTATTTTGGTCCTAAATAATAACGAATTACCACCAAATGAATACAATAATAAATAAACCATTTGGTTTATAAGTCAACAGTTGGACTGTGACTTGTAGTAGCTATGGAATTCATAGTTTAAAAAATTAATTTAAATCATGTTATATACATGTAAGTAGTATGTAGAAGAACTGGATTAAACGGATCCATCAAAAATGGAGCTGTAACTAAAAAGTATATAAGAAATAGCCACTCAATATTAAAAAAACTATTTAGTTTCCAGTTTGAGTAGCTTGGATGTACCTGATAACGGTTCCTATTATTCTAACATTATCGAAGCACATTGAAAATAATTTTGATTAATCTACTTGGCATGGAATGACTATTTCGAATGTTGAGAAAATAAACCTAATTTAAAGGAATGAATGGAATAAAATATTAATTTACAGAGTTACCAGATTTCTCTTCGAGGTACAGCATTTTCTAGTCTTTTGACAAGTCACCACTAGGGTCTGTTAAGTATCAAAGGCTCCTTACATTTTACTGACGTAGACTTTGTTCAAGCTATTTACTTTGGAAGGCGCTCATTAGCTAAATGTCGGTGTTTTATTGAAATAGCTATCAAAAGACCGTACTTTGTAACCTTTAGAAGCAGAAAGTGTTGATCTGATGAACCATACACCTGGTAGGTAATCACGTAAGAGAAAATTTACTTTATTTTGTACTTTATACTTTATGACCCTTTGTTTTATCAGATGTTGGTAAAATATAAAGGTTAAATATGAAAGTTAACGAGGTTCGGATGTCTGTAAATGGAAGATATTCGACAGAAAGATGGCTAGGGATAACTTCTAGTCATTAACCGAAAACGTTCCACCAGTTTTCAGATATATTGTCTGTTTGTGTGTTGATCCGTTTATTTTGCCGCCCAATATCACGTGAAAATTTCGATACAAAATTTTACAAGCCAAATTTTTAAAAGAAAAGCCTGGTCAGGTTATAGTCGAACAAAAAATGGCTCCCTTTAATGTTACGCAGGTGAACCGCGGAGTATGCTCCTCTAGTAAATAAATATACTGATAATTAAATTCAATGGCTTACCGAGTATATATTTGGTGATTTGGGTTCAAAAACTATCCGTAATTAACAAAATCGATTTATTTAGTTCGAAATTATCTGACACAAATACTCGACAGATCGAAATATTGTATGCACATCTTGTACTCGAAATACAAGACGGACCTGTAAGGTCTATGCGTATAAGAATAATTGTTATATCACTATGAATATAATCGTATTCATGTTTCACTTTAAGGATAGTTCATGTCTTAAAATGAATCCAAAAGAGGCGAAGGATCCAGGGGGCTATCCGGGTGCCTTCCAAGCACATTTAAAGGGTTATTCACGGGCGCTCCGCGAACGACTCCGGGGGCTTCCAGGGGTGTCCCGGGGGAAATTCTGGGGCGAATATAGAAGAGACACGGTACGTATGTAAGGATCGTGATATGTGGCACTCCACTTTGTCTGCCTCCTCTATTAGTGAATTTGCATGAATATGTGTTGTGTTATTGTTGTATAAAAAAAATAATGAATATAGAAGAGACACGGTACGTATGTAAGGATCGTGACATGTGGCACTCCACTTTCTCTGCCTCCTCTATTAGTGAATTTGCATGATTATGTGTTGTGTTATTGTTGTATAAAAAATAATGAATATGGAAGAGACACGGTACGTATGTAAGGATCGTGACATGTGGCACTCCACTTTCTCTGCCTCCTCTATTAGTGAATTTGCATGATTATGTGTTGTGTTATTGTTGTATACAAAATAATGAATATAGAAGAGACACGGTACGTATGTAAGGATCGTGACATGTGGCACTCCAATTTCTCTGCCTCCTCTATTAGTGAATTTGCATGAATATGTGTTGTGTTATTGTTGTATAAAAAAAATAGCAACCACATACTTAAATACTTCTGTTTATGAGTATAACTCATTCAATGTAACATTTTTAAATGGAATAAATTCAATTCAGCATGTAAATCCATCAAGTGGAATTCTTCTGTACGAACAACTACAGAACAGTCCCTATCATTTATATGTCTACTGACTGCACACGGAATTTATTTCTGTGGCGCATTTCGGTGTTTTATAACAGTTTTACGCAGATCATTTGTTCGATATTTATTTTTATAAATAAACGATACGCAATTTATAAACTTATCATTGTTGAAATACCGCTCACTGTTATCAGTGAGTGGTATTTCAATTATAAATATCTCTCACTGTTGTCATTGGGCGGTATTTCTATTACATACGTATATATACGGGACCGACGTATATATATATATATATATATATATATATATATATATATATACGTCGGTCCCTTCGGGGATGACTTGCCGTCGAGGTGCCCTGATGATTTGCTGCTCCGGGGCACCTCAGCAAAGGCGCGTAAACGCGTTTCCCCGCGTCAACAAAAAAAAGGTGTCCAGCATTAATAGTAGACATATTACATAATGTACAGCCGGTAAAGTGCCAGCTATATGATAAATATCGCTCATGAGTCAGACCCCAACCATTATGGACTCGAGGTTAAGGTGGGAATTGGAAAGTCCGTGTATATAGACATACTTATAATAGATTGTTTTAAAAGTATTGTATCTATTATTGTACCTACTTAGACATATTTTCTAAGAAATGGTGAATCAGTAAGATTTCGTTATGAAATAAAGTTATTTGAACTCCAGAAACCGGCTAAGTGCGGGCCGTACCCGCACACGGATCCATCAATACGAATATGTGAAGTGAACAGCAAAAAGAAGCACGAAAAGAAAAATACTTTATTTGTCCTGTAAGTTTTATGATTATAGGTCTACCGAAATTATCCTCCAAATTTTAGTTTTCAGTGTTTCGCGTGGTAGTTGCGATCATTTGAGCACATTGAATCACAAGTATGATTTTTAGGGCTTTAAGACCCTTAGTATTTTACATAAATTTCAGCTTGATACTTCCAAGGGTTTTACAAGATAAAGGTCTTGACTTACCTAACGACTGATAGCAACGTGATCATATATGGGTTCCGTCTCCTCCTTTTTAGGCATGGAACCCTAAAGAGACATGTTTTCAAAGCCCTTTAAAATCTATAATTATATATATTGATGGGAGGGCAACGTTTTTGCGTAACAATCATGCGAATTTACACGTGCGTCGGTACTCATCAAAATGCTCCGATCGCTCGTATGTTCCCGTATGCCATAACAAAAGAATAATATTTTCTCCCTCATATTGTAGGTATTATAAAATTTTAAGTCACTTTATGAATAAAGTTGACGTCGTCTTTTCACCGATTTAGCAATCCATACAAGTAGTTTGACACCAACAGCCAGTCTGTAGCAGATCGGCCGAGCATTTACTGATAGGCTCACATCCAGCAATAGACAATATTGGATCGAATGTGATTCAGTACGGATAAATACGGTATGTATAGGAGTTAAACAGGTGCCGACATGATGTGGATATCAAGATTACAATTACAACTATTCAGATGTCTATGGTGGAATTTGGTTTCATCCGAGTACAATATCTGCCAAAGGAGTTTGAGTTTTCCGGGTTAAAAAAAACTATGAAATAATTTCAATGTTTTAATCTATAACTGTGTCAAATTTCATTCAAGTTCATTCATATGTTAAACGTTAATCAGAGCCTCTTCATGACTACTGACTACCATTAAAATCCGCATAGATACTATGCCGATGTGTTGCCTTCCTTTTCTCCTTCCCACTAATGGACCATCGGCTATTTACAAACCACCACACTCACACAACATCACAACCGAAGATGTCACTTTACGCCGGTATGATATGTGCGCCAGGTACTACCCCTGTAGTAACGGCACAATTCCGCTGCCATTTATAATGGTACTACCTCTCTCTCTCTATTTATATTTTAAGACTATTATTAAAGAAATACTTAAAATACATTGATACATATTCATGTCCTGACCGGGATTCTAATCCACGTCCGCTGCCGAAACGTGGATTGCCCAGGCTATGTTACAACTGCACCTGTATTCGAGTTACGTATGATACCAGGGCAAACTTACGCTTTTATACTTGTAGCTAGGCCATATCAGATCATACGAAAATACTTCACTCGTACAACTCATCATTCCATACAACAATTAATAAAGTTTAAATAAATCTAACATTACAACCGATCGCTATGGTCAAAATGTGTACGAAATGTGTCGTAGCACAATAAAATATTCATTTTTCATACACAAACGCGGCATATTTGGTGTTCGCGGCTGGGGGACGGAAACAAAACCGATATACGGTTATACCCTGACAGCTGAGCTCTTAGGTGATTGTGGCGGAAACTTTTATCGGATGTCGAACGTGCACGAAATAGCGATTCCCGGGAGCTCACCTGCTTACAGATACATATTTTCGCCTGGATAGGGTCACAGAATATCGGACGTATTATGCTGGCTATTAGCATGGTATTCACTGTGCGCGCTATTAATATGTAAATCCAGTCCACGTCATAGTATAATATGAAAGAAATTACGTTTATGAAAAGGGATGCCACTCCAAGCAGTTTTCAGTCCAGTTTGAAAGGGTCTAGTTTGAAAAGTTACAGGAGATCAAATATCTTATTGTTAAGGTTTCATTTATAAAATACAATGTAACGTGTGCTTATGCACAAATTTTGGTCACCTCATGATCCTATTAAATTATTTTTATTTAGTCCGTTACCTAGTTTAGAGTAAGCTTACCATGAAAAGAAAACCAATCTCAATTTAAAAAAAAACAGATAAGTTTTAATGTGCCTGTTTTCCAAACAATTAATATTTTAATCTGCGTGTCAGTAAAAACTTGATATTCTTTTATTTTTGCCTTGTTAAATGATCACAACAGGAATACTAAATAATATAGCCGCAATAAAAATTATATCTTTTGATGGCTTTTGTAATAGAGGATAATAAACAAAGTAGTATTTTCGAGAAGAGGTAGTGCTGCACAGGAGGAGGTAGTGCTACGCATAGTGCATGACACTATGTCCTCCTATGCAACGGAATTGGGCCGGCACGACCGGGGAGGCACATCTCGCTCTCATAATAGCGCCGTAAAGTGGCATCTTCAGTATCACGTGTCTTGCGGGTTCTGAGTATCCGGTGGTCCATTAGGGGGTGGGGGCAAAAAATCTCTCGTCTTGTTTTCGATTTCCAGCCCCGGTCAACCACTGAGTATTACACTAAATAACATAATTTGGTTTCTGTTCCTATTTCAATTTCACCATAAATTAAAACCAAAGTCTTAAAAACTGCATTGGAATATTATTTCAACTATTGAACTATTCAATTCTTGAACTATAAAAATGTATGTCCATTTTTATAAATACAAATAATACAAGCACAATATTATGTGAGGTCTCTATCTCATAACCTTTAAAAGTAAACACGTACAAAGAGTAAAGCAAACCATTGCACAGTATTGATTGAACTTCAGTTGGCCGCAATATGGGAGATTTGTAGAGAATAACGGTGGAGCAGATAGCTCGAGTGGCCATTACCGATATCATGAGTCCGCTACGATCGAAAACACCGTTGCTACGTCTCACCCGAGCTTCTCTGCGGATACAATCCGAACAACTTTATCGTTGGTGTAATGATTAATGCACGTACAAATTGTTTATTTATTTTTGTTGTATTCGATGTCAGTTTTATCGTACGTTGGTTAAAAGTCTATTCATCGTCCCATTTAAGGAAAACGTTAACAATAATTCAAATTGTTATCGTAGCACTTAATTCCTTTATGAACCTATGTTTTAACACATTCAAATATAAATGACGTAAATTTTCAACAATTACAATAGGAGTCTTGATAAATATATAATTTTTAGATCCATAGCTTTTCTAAATTTGTTATAGTAATAGTATGAAAATAAAATTTCGAAACCTTTTCAAAATGGCATTCCAGTTGATTTTGTTATAAAAAAATAATGTTAAAATTTGAATATTTTTATTAAGTTTTAACTAAAAATGTTTAAGAGGTACTATTTATAACGCTGCAATAAATAAATAAAACTTATACTTTATTACCACATTTTATTTTTATTTTTAATTTGCATTCACGACGGCCAGGACGTCATTATCTTCTGTCTACCAGACTGGTGTACCGGAATTGTGGAAATAGTGTATATATATTTTATTTGTTTATTCAAATGTTACCATTAATTTCCAGCAAGAAGTAACAATACATACAATTAATTTTTATTCACTGCTTTAGGCTTTGAAATTCATTTTCTTCCACACTTTTTATATCATGTTACTCCTTATGCTTTAACTTTAACCAAATATGTTGCTGATTATTTACATCTATCTATACTTGTTAAAAACAAAGTTAACAAAAGTGTGTATGCTTGTATCAATTGTTATTGACTCCTAAAATTTACTGCATGTGGTATCCACCTAAGGATAAAGTAAGAAGAGGAAAGTTTTAATGTGACAATGTTATTCATAGGCGAAGCTTGATACTTCCGCTAGAAGCGATAGTCCCCCCCCCCCCGCTTCGCCTGTGAATCGTGACATTTCGCTTCGTCGGTTCAACAGCTGTGGTCAGTCCTCTTGGGGCTATGGCTGTATATGTAGTGTATACTTGAAGACTAGGTAGCCCAACCGGATATACTTCTACATATAAATAAATATAATTTTACATATAAATATGCTCATCCCTGTCCCGTGTCTACATAAGATGCTAGCTAATCTAGGCGACTGGACGACGGCGCCACAGAGCGAGTGCCATCTGACCTCTGTAACCCGTCAGGGAAACCAGACCCAATCCTAGATTAGATCGAATTCGAATACACGGACTAAGAAAATGTACTAAGATACATGACCAACCGAGTGGAAGTCAAGAACGCTAATCACTAGACCACTAAGGCTCTTACGAATAAACGATATATACTTTTATATTTATTGAAATATGTATTAATATTACTTTCATTAGCAATTTAAAAATATGTGTATATAGTGACTAAGACAAAAACATAACAAAAAATACGTGTGCTATCCAAAACAAAGTATGGAAATAAATAAAAGAGAAACGAAAAAAATATTAGAAAGGAAATAAACTATTCGAAAATATTTACGGCGTAATGGAAGGTGTTAGGCCGGGAATTGCTGCCCCGCATTTATATTATATGAATGAACGTAAAGTGAAATACGATATGCCTGACATTCACAATTCCTATTCCCCGTTGTTGCCTATCAATTTTTTCTTTTATGATAATAGGCTTTTTACATCTGCTGCCTGTTTAAATTGTATTACTGTCTCGGCGAATGATATTTATTGACTGATAACGTTTCATCTATTAACATTTCTTTATTTCATTCATTTGTTAATGTTTACAATAAAAAACATATGTGTTTGCATCTACGAGCATAAAAAATAATACAATTATATTTATCGAACTGTTTTTTTTTGTTTACAATAAAGTTAAAAAAAATAACAGAAGGACAACATATTCTTTAGAGCACCTACTACATCGCTCCTGTACTACCAACTTCACATATCAATAATCCGAATTCGCATGTTTAATGGCTACCTCCATCATGTGAATTTCTACAGTCGTAACGTTAGAACTCTCTATCATCGCATATCTCAAATGCTCCAAAAGATATTACCTTCAATTCGCAAATATCTTTTTTAATTCACCATTTTACACATTAAATAAAAAAATAATAAATACTCTATTGAACGTACAATATGAATTTAATTGTATTTGCGCAAACGATATCGAGGTCAGAGGTTTGTTTACGGCGATGTCAGGATTAAGCGATACTGTTAAAGCAGCGACAGAGACTGGGCATCTGGCAAAGGGGAGGCGGTGAGGTGAATAATTATAGCAATCACTGCCTAGCCAACTAAGCGATGATCGGGAAGAAATTGAATGAACACTGAATCTTATAGCCTCCATTACATTGAAATAAAACTTTTTCATTTGTTTTTCGATTTGATTAATCTATTCTTTGACACGCATTTGTAGATCTCCGTAATGAAATACAAGCTATTGAAAAAAAAATACTATATAACATTTTCACCAGATTCTATGCGTCTACTGATAAATATAACTGGACAATTAGGCCAAGACAGCCGATCCCTCATCGGATATTGTATTGTCTTCCTATACCGGACGAATTGTCTGGTATAGGAAGACAATACAATCATAATTGTTTTAACATTTTTACTATTTTTTAAACTCAGTGCCCATTATAGTAACAATGTATGAATGAAACGAAAATCATTTATATTCGTAAATATATTTACGAAATGAATAAATAAAAGAATCTAGCTGGAAAACATGGACATGCCAGGGGATCATTCGAAACAAATTTTTATCAGATTGTGTCAATATAACATCTGTCTATACTAATATTATAAAGAGGAAACATTAGTATGTTTATAAATATATTTAATTGTATGCATTGAATACGCTCCGTGATTACTGGACCGACTTGAGAAATTATTTTATCTTTAGAACCGTCCATTATCGCTGATGAACGTAGGCTATGTAATATTTTTCTTAAAGATTATAGATTAATATGAAAACTGTATTACTGAAGATTTGCTGTCCCGACAGACGTTCTCTCTTAAATTGAATTATTTGTCATGTGGTGACATATTTCTATTTTTGTAAAAATAGTACGTACGAGCTAAATACCGCTGACTGATTCATCACGAAATTTTAGAGAGTATAACACTTACAATATTGGCAGGTATATTATTTGTAGGATCCGCACTGAACGAATTTTCCTATAAGGGTGCGGG
Organism: Eumaeus atala; assembly: GCA_017140195.1. Taxonomy (NCBI): domain Eukaryota; kingdom Metazoa; phylum Arthropoda; class Insecta; order Lepidoptera; family Lycaenidae; genus Eumaeus; species Eumaeus atala. Next base: position 567,926 of record JAFELO010000046.1, on the reverse strand, counting down.
TGGATTACGCGGGTGAAATCGCGAGGTGATACTAGTACGCCATAACTGTGCCTTGCATTAGGCTAGCTACCAAGTGCTTACATAGTTTGATTAACCGTCAAATAAAGAGAGCTAGTTTAATGGCTTGTTTAGCCTGCAATTGCCACAGCGAACATGCGAGTTGGCAGTTCGACGGGATAAATGACATAACTCACTAGCGCTAAAATGACTTCGGTCAACGCTTCTATAATTCTGTTCTACGTAACACAATATCTGATATGGTCCGTTATTCACGTTACAAAACAAATACTTCTCCGTGCAAATAATAAATCTATATATTTTTACGTGAAGAAAAAAAATCCCATCCCTTTTTCAAAGGATTGCGCGAATGGAAGTATTTTAAAATTTATCACATTTTACAGATTTTACTGATAAATTGTGTAGGAAGGTAAGTATTCGATTTTATTGTTTTAATCATAGATTTAGAAAAATACCAAGTTGTACAGTGAGTGTCTCAAAACCGTCCAAACAAAATGTGTACCGATAAATTGTGCACTATGTAAAAACAACTTAAGCACATGCGCGTAAGGTTAACTTTTTAATGAAATATGTTTATATTTTGCACATCTTCACGTAGAATCTGAATTATAAAAACAAATTAAAACACGTTATTATAATCGTACACGTTATTATAATGCAAAAAAATATATTTTATTTAAATTATGTTATGGATGCATTACAATGACAGTTGAATATAAAGTCGTATATCTTGTGTTATAGTGTCAATTATTTTAATTAAATAAAAGAGTACGCACAGCAGGGCACGCACACAATACATATGCATATATCACAATACATATGACACACTCAAACATAAAAATAAATGTTCTGTATACCTATTTTTACTGCTTTCAAAGTCGACTGTCATTTCTTTATGATTAAGGTCGAATTTCGTTTATCGTGAGAAGCCTATGTCCAGCAGTGGATCGATAAGGACTGATAATGATGATTATGATGAAGGTCGTATTTCAATCTTCAAAGGATCACAAGTAACAATAAAGACGTGAAGCGACCTCACGACAAAAATATCTCCTTAAATGTTTAAAGCTATTCCAAATAAATATACTTAATATAAATTGAATTTTTAAAGAGAACTTGTAAATTTCCGGTACAAATATGTTTCTTGGACAGAGATTTTCCGAGTAAATAAAAGACACTCGTATTAAAAGCAATGTGATTTAAAATTGCACATGAAATGAATTAAGTTATTTCGTTACGACTGCGGTCAGCGGGATAACGTATACATAAATAATGTTGTCGTCGATTTTATTTATACCTGCTGATATCCGGATATCGGGGCATTTACTTTAGTAAGAGGTAGTGCCATTGTGCATTGTAAACGAAATGAGCTTGAACGACCATGGAGGTACCACTCGCTCGCATAACACTGCTGTAAAGTGACAGCTATGCTGTCACGTTTCGTACGGTTTGTGTGTAGCATTGAGGAGGAGAAATGATACCAACCCATCAGCATGACAACAAAAATACGGATATCTACCTGCGGTAGTCGTCAAAAGACTCCAATTTCTCGTTATATCCAGTAATTAAGATTTAATGTATAACACTTATGAAAGTGTCACAGATATGTTTTAAGTCTCTGTATGCAAACTGTAGTACTAATTTACACTATGATTAGGGTATAAAAAATTATGTATATTTTAGTAGTTTCATTATAACACCGGAGAGCAGATTTACAACAAATTATAATTGTAACCAAGAAGCGATGCAAACTTGCACTGTGGCTGACCGACCGAAACTTTAGCTGCATTACGACAACTGAGCCTGCGCTCAAGTGTTTATTCCACATACTTTAAGGCAATGTGTTTCTAAGTTAGCCCATAAAAACAGCCTGCCTCTGGCAACTGGATCGAACTTTAGTTTGTTGTCCTTGTTAGAGAAGCATTATTTTGTTTGTTCCAATTCCAAGGTTTTACTTCTTACAGACATGCAAGAGTGATGCTAAAAAGATCGATTGGTCTGATTTAATAGATTGCAGTGATATATCATGTGATGTGTGTGATATGAAAGTTACAGATTTATATGATAACCGTGCTCCATTTAAGAAAAATAAAATGAAAAGAAATCCCGCTCCATGGATATCCAAAACGATCAAGAAGTGCATGGCATCTAGGGATCGCTCTAAAATAGAATATAAACGTTTTCCTACTGAAAAGAGTCTTATTAAATTTAAATTCGTTACGTAATCACTGTAATCACTTATGTCGAGATGCCAAACGCCAGTACCTTTATAAGTCCCTTCTTGATCGCAAGACTATAGATTTTGAGTAATTGCTTTTCACAAGCTTCTGCCAGATTATGATATACAGTAAAAGCTACATCATTAAAATATTTATCAAATTTGCCAACTTTAAATTCTTCCTTTTCCTTCACTCCTATCGATGCTAGATGTTAAAGCAGCAATTTTCACCGCAGGCTGTCTGACTTTGATGATTTATATCTCAAGATGATTTAACTATTCATTATCATCAAGCACTTATCCGCAAGCTTGGAAAATGGCAAACGTTATTCCCTCCCCTAAAGTGTCTAATCCTACTTCCTTATCTTGTTTCCGACCTATGTCAATACTTCATCTTTTATCTAAAGTTTTTGAACACATTGTCCATAAACAATTTCCCTATTTCTTATATACCAATAATCTTCTTAACTTTTTTCAATCCCATTTCCGTCCATGCCATAGTACTACTTCTGCTCTCATAAATGCAACTGATGACATCCGCTTGGCCATGTAGAATAAATCTCTTACAATCCTCATACATCTCGACTTCAGTAATGCATTTAAGTCCATTGATTTTGACAGTCTTCTTGGCATACTTAAATCTATTAATGTTTCTACACCTACTATCACCTGGTCCAACTCCTACCTTCGAGACCGTTCGCAGCGTGTTCAGGTCATTATCTTTTTTCGAATTGGTATAATCTTATTTCAAGTGTGGCGTCCTTTCTCCTCTTCTTTTTTCCATTTTCATTAATTCTATAACTAGGGTAATTTCATCTCTATGCTGACGATTTACAATTTTTTATGTTAGGTAGCACAAAAACACACGAAACGAGTCAACTCGACATTACTGTTCTCCACCTATTAACTTAGATGGTGCCCAAATTATCATCAGCGATTCAGCAAAAAACTTAGGTGTTGTAATAGATTCCAATCGATCTTGGAGTCACCACGTCAGTGATATTAGTAAAAGGGTTCAGTTTACTTTTCATTCCCTTAAACACTCCAATATTTCCTCCCTTTTCCAACTAAAATTTCTCTTGTATATTATACAACCATTTATTGACTATGCCCATGTTTGCTACCCTGATGCGACTGAATATATATTTAATTATCTCGATCGACTTGAAAATTTATGTTTGCGGTTTATTTTTGGTTTAAAGAAGTATGACCACGTGACTCAGTATCGTAGGCAATTACAATTGCTGGCTATCCGCAGGAATTTCTTACTTACTTCTTTTTTAAGAAAAAATTAAAGAAATATTATTTAAATAAGACCTACACCCAAAGTTGAACTTAATTATTTCAGTTACCATTTTATTAATATGATAATGGGTGTACTTTTATTTTATTTTATATATAAAGTATGTATATATGTATATACTATGAATGTATGTATGCATGTAAGTATTTATAGTATATTGCCTACTTATTTGCTGTTATCTATATAAAGGTTTTTTTAATATTAACGTAATGTGGACACTAATATTGTGTTTGTCATACAAATTCTCCTGTAACCATGCTAGAAGAAATTTCAATGTGGAATAAGTAGTGCCTTTATAGAAATTTTTAGAATGTTAAGTCTATAATGTATGTTTACACTGTACATATATTATTAACTAAAGATTTACAAAGCGTTAGGAATCTTTTTACGACTTCTTACTTTTTTTGCCATATTTCGTGCGGCTTATGAGTACCACTACATGACGACACACGCTAGACCGATGAACTGTAGGGGTGGGTGCAATAGCGTCGCCGACCAGTAAAAAAAAACTATCAGTAACACAGAAATAGTTTACATAATGATGTCTGCGCTGGATGTGATGCAGGTTTGACAATTACGCCAAATGCGTTTCAAAAATTGTATATGATTCATCTCCAATACATGTTAGTCACAGGTCATGTTGTAGCCTAATTGGCCCGGCATGACCGGGAGTTACGTATCGCTCGCGTAAGTTATGTTGTCGACTTTTGTCCTTTTCGTAACTTTCCGGTCAATAGGAATAGAGGATTGTGGGCAAATCGTATGCATAACAATACAATGGTGCAGTGTGTGTGAGCATTTGTAGGTGCGATAGCCCATGCGACAGTCCATGCGATGGTGAGTGCAACAGTCCGTGCGAAAGTCCGTGCGACAGTCCTCGCAACATTCCGTGCGACGTTCCTTGCGAAAGTCCGTGCGACGGTCTGTGCGAAGGTCCGTGCGACAGTCCTCGCAACATTCCGTGCGACGGTACGTGCGACGGTCCGTGCGACGGTCCGTGCGACGGTCCGTGCGACGATCCGTGAGACGATCTGTGCGAAGGTC
>JAFELO010000046.1:547261-563249 GCA_017140195.1 Eumaeus atala | reverse complement strand
GTGATGGTCCGTGCGACGGTCCGTGCGACGGTCCTTGCGACGGTCCGTGCGACGGTCCGTGCGACGGTCCGTGCGACGGTCCGTGCGACGGTCAGTGCGACGGTCCGTGCGACGGTCCGTGCGACGGTCCGTGCGACGGTCCGTGCGTCGGTCCATGCGACGGTCCGTGAGACAGTCTGTGCGATAGTCCATGCAAGGACCCCATTGTAGAGCTATCCTGTTTATCTCGGCAATGGCAAATCAAACCTATTAAATAATATTACCACTTTTACTCGGACATAAGTAGGACACTACTTTACGATTTTTTATAATAGTTATCGGTAATGTTATTCTTGTCTTCCATGTATTCTCTTTCAGCGAACGCCATATTTATAGCATAGTGTATTCATATAAACTGTTATTTAATAGTGTGAAGTTGTGATTTCTCTTTCGCCTTCAAAAATAACCAGCGGAGAATATCGAGTTCGGCGAAGTTGTGATTCTAAAAGTTGCCTTTTGTCATGTCCTGAAAGTCGACGTACTTACGAAACTTTGAAGGAACTTTTCTTGTCTTCGCCGCGCTATATTAATTTAAGTATGTACCGCAACATAAAAATTTTAAGCATCATAGCGTTATCGGAGCTATAAAGTTGTTTCACTGCAGGTCTCACTACACTTAAAGGAGAAAGGTAAATGTTTCATACTAGAGGGGGCAAACGAACAGACAGAGAAACTGCCAATAACCATAAACATCTGCATTAATTTTGGAGACGTGTTGCCTTCCGCACACCGCCACAATGGGTCATCGGATACTCATAAGCTGCACGAAACATAAAAGAAAATAAAATGCGGATGTCTATAAGCGTCGGTAATCGCCAAAAGCCATCCGTTTCTGTGTATTATGGGATTCCCATTGCTCGTATGTATGTAGGACATGAAACCTTGAAATAGGTTCAAAGATAAAAAATATTTATTTCTCTAACAATGACAACAAACCAAAGTTCGATCATGTTCCCAGGATGTTGGAGGCAGACTGTTTTTATGGTCTAACTTAGGAACACAATGCCTTAAAGTGTGTGGAATAAACACTTGAGCACAGGCTCCGTTGTCGTAATGCAGCTAAAGTTTCTCTCGGTCAGCCACAGAGCAAGTTCGGATCGCTTCCTGGTTATGATTATAATTTGTTGTAAATCTACTCTCTGATACTTTAATGCAACTACATAAACTTTATACACCACATGTCCTAATCATATTGTGAATGCGAAAGTTTGCACGCAGGGACTTAAAACGCCCTGATTTTTTTTTAAGACAGGCAAAACATGTTTTATCCTAATTTAAATTTTGCTTTATTTCTGTTTCAATTTTAAAACAGAGATGTTTACAAAACACTTTGCTCGGTAACTTGTAAAGTCCCTGTTGGTGTGCGAGTTTATTGTTCTTTAGCGTAAAAATCACTGAGCAGATGAATAACATAGAAAGGCATCAGTACTGTCGAAAAAGAAAACCTAATGTACCCCGCTTAGCATGTATGCTGACACATGCATGTAAGACACACATGAAGAAAGCGTTGCTGTATAATTTGGTAAGTAAAAATCCGACCCGAGTTCTGTTTCTACCATCTCGACGTTTGGAACGTACGCTAGTACCTGGTGGCTCATTGGAGGGAAGGAAAATGGGAGAGCAACGCATAATACGGATGTGTATATGCGAATGTAGCCGAATAGAGGCTCCCATTGTTGATGTGTCTCCCCCCATGCTAAAGTATAAAAAGGCAAATTTCAATAAAGTACTTTGTATAGAATATAACCATTTGTGGGCTTATTTCCCTGTTACATGCTTTCTTTACACCGACATGCAAATTTTTGCGTAACTACACTCAGATTCATTAGGGTACTTCAAGTCCCAGGACCGACGCCACTTCCACAGATGGGCTATCCTAGATAACATAACAAACGCACTAACTTCGGAAATGACAAAGTTTCCTTCTCTTGTTACTGCAGTCTCCTTGTAAGAGGGTTACAATAGCCCTTCTCGTTTCAATTGGTGTCACCCTAGGTATCATCTATGTTCACCCCAGGCTACTGAGCCCCAAACCTAGACTACTGAACTCATCCCCAGGCTACTCAGTCCCACCGGCACGATAATGCATAAGTTATGGTGTGGTCCATCTAACTAACCTCAATAAACCTTCGCGTTTTCGTATTCTTTTATTTGCATTAAGCCTAATTTTTTTCTTGTGTCTATTACTATCACTGCCAAACATCGACACACTAAATGGGGCTAAATGTCTGCCGCCATATTGAAAAACGTTTCGCAATGATGATCCGGCTAATCGAAGTGCCGCCACGATACAAAACGGCCCTGTTAGAAAATGGCTAGCTGTAGTATAATACGGCGATTAATATTACGATTATGACACATATATAGCGGTATTTCAAGAATTCAGAATTTTTAACAATATTTTATAAAAGGAAATGAATAAAATAAATGCAATAATAATTTTACCACAGAGAATAGATTTTCATTCGAATAATTACTTTTATATTACCATACTGTATGAAAACATAATTATGCATAATACAATAATAAATGCACCCACAGTTCATAGCTGCAAGGAACCTCAGCTAGTTGCAGCGCTCGCAGCGATTAATAATGACCTTCCTTTATTTTATGAACGTATCTTGAAAATGAAAGAAATGAGAAAGTAATACATTTTATGTGCCTTATAAAATATACATTTATGAAGAGAAATAACGCAACGTTAGTCAAAGTAACTAGTGACATCATAGACAGTACAGTGTGTTAGAGAGTGGTTTCTTTCTTCGAATACTTATGTAATTAATAAATAATTCTACATATTAATATTTTCATAGTAGTGGTAACAAATAAACATGAATAAAGAAATAAATAAATTTTAATGTTTCTCTGTGACAAGATACAAAATTCTCAAACAGTTAACATTAAGATGATCAAACTAACAAATAACTAGTAATTATAATAAACTTAATAAAAAATATTACTAATTGATAAATTGTTAAATTAATAATAAATTATATAAATAGATGTTGTAACATTATTAAAAAATATCAATAACTATATTTTAAAAAGATTAAATAGTAGTAAGACGTAGTGCCAAGTTGCATTGCAGCCGAATTGGGCCGGCACGAACGGGGATGAAAAGTCCCGCCCATCCTTTATACGCAAATGGGCCAAACAAGGCGAACGTATATTTTGTAAATGTGCGATTGTTAATAGACATCGGTAGTCATCAAATGGCTTCGATTTCTCATGTTCCGTGTTCTTGTGGTATAAAAAATGCTTGTTAAGAACACATGTACCTTTCCGTTGATCGAATAATCAAAAGTAAATTTACAAAATAAATGCTTTCTCTAAATATATGTCTGTCTATCATTACATCACATGAAAATGTTAATCCGCTTGTAAGTCTCTTTCAAAGTAAGCTCCATACAAATGGTACACGAGACAAGGAAGTAAGAGAGTAAATGTTATTAGCATCGTGTAATCACTACCAAGGGAGTCTTCGTCTAACGCTCACATCCCGAGTACGTTAACGTTAGGTGCTCCTGTACACTTGCTTGCCCGTTCCGGAAGCCTTCTTGAATGCAAATAAGGATTCGGACGCCTTTACACGACGCTTTATTGACTGTCGCGTAAAGAAGAAAGTGAGACACGTTTTATCTAGAAAAGTGCATCGAAATTCCTAATTCAAAACGTGAAGACTAAAGAGGTGTTCACAGTAATTATCTTTCTTTTGTTTGTCTTTTACGTATTATTTTTTCTGGAATGATCAAAGATTCAATTAGGGTAATGGCGGTAGTCAACCCTAATGTTATATAAAGATTTTAACGTGCCTACTTTGTGTTAATCGATTACACTACTTGCATGCACGAAAAAGTAAGAAGTCATAGTAACGTTTCCGTGTCCATATAGTGATGTTCCGAGTGGTATGTGAGAAAGAGAGCGTAACAAGCAGTCTTTTTCACTCCATCAAGTGATGTGTTGTTACCAACTGGTTGTCTTTAGACAACCAGTTATTTAAATATCTGTTGCCAACCAGTTACTTTAATGATTATTGTAAATATGAATAAAATAAAAAAATCCAACGCTCATAACGAAACAAATATAGTAAAAAGTACCCGTATTTGCACTTTTGAATGTTTTTAATAATCGTTAAAAGACGACATTAAGGATGTGATTCTAGAAATCACAATCCAGAAACACAAAAAAATAATTGCAAAGCTTATCTCAGGCTACATAAAAACTGTTATCACTAGGACCGTACTAGGAAATGCAAATTCAGAATAAAGACGTAGTCAAGTCGAGCAATAAATGTAATTACATTTTCGAGTTTACAAAGACGAGAATACTCAGGTTGGTAGATTTACTGCTGGCTGACCCATCTCCCAGAGGAGGAGGATAAATGAGACTCGAGGTAGTGATACTAATTATTCTATAGTTGGACGCGCTACTCCGTTTGCCTTTACGTTAAATCTTGTTACCGCTGCGGTGAACGCACAGCTGACAAGCAAGATTTACCGTTTTGTTTTAGAATAGAAATTTGCTATGCGGACTAACATGAAATTTGTACGTTGTAAATAATTATAATTATTTATATGTTTTATTACGTAGTATGTGGGGTGTTTCTTTGACCGATAGAATTCGCAACGAAGTCCTAAGGCCGAGAACTAAAGTCTCCGATATCACGCGAAGAATAAGTTCACTGAAGTGGCAGTGGACTGGTCATACACTCAGAAGATAAGATGGTATATGGGCCACCGTTCACCAGGTGGAAAGACGATCTCCGTGCAGTAGCTGGTCCGGGATGGATCAGAAGATCGGCCCTCTTGGCGTCCAGCAGTGGGTCACCCCACTATAAGGGCTGACAGACAATATACATAAGGGCTGACAATGATGATATGTTTTATGTTAGTGTAATATTTACATGTACTTTAGGAAGGTGGATAAGTAAGTGGAGTAAATGAGTAATGTTCAATCGCTATTTTGAGCTTTGTAACTTTTAGTGTAGGGGCAACGATATTACGTCTACCGACGCCCACTAAAATTCGCACAATCACTACGCCGATGCCTTCCTTTCTCCTCCCCTCCAATGGGCCAACGTACGTATCATTTCCATTAATTTCAAAATAAGTATCTTGTTACACTATGACTCCTGCAGGTCGGTGGTACTGCTATATAGTCATGTTTTATAGGAAAAAAATATTTTTGTTATCGACTCTTTATAAAGACATATTACGAGTACTAACTTATCTATGCTGTTAACGCAAATGTTTAAATATCTGGAATAATACTACATGTTCACTACGTGGATGTTAAATGTCGGTTTAAAAAAATAATATTATTTATTTTATTATATTTATTAATAATTTAAGAATCTCCAACAATAAATTGCCAAAGCTTCTTGGAATATGTCTGCTTGCACCGTGCATCGTATGATTCATTAAGCGAGTTTTATAGCCCTGAGAGAGCACTTACAGTGTGTAAGTCTGCGCTATAAAATTAAGTCTACAAAATAATCGATGTGTGTTCTAAAGTTTTTGCAACTTTTAGGTATGAATGAATGTAATAAAATTTTAAACAAATGAATTATAGTTGGTTTTAGGATCCTCTGGGTTCTTCCTTGACGTTTGCCCTGCAGCTTTGAAGCCGAATTGGACGTGCACGACCGGGAAGTTACCTATCGCTCACGTGATACTACCGTAAAGTGACAAGTTAGTTGTCGTCTCGTGAAGGTGTTGAGTACCAGATGGCTTATTGGATGGAATGAGGAAAGGAGACATAATAATTATGTGTAAGTTTATTCGAGTGCGTCTGACTGCTCCTTTGTTCCTTTAAAGTATAAAAACTTCTCAATGGTTATTATGTTATATAGTAAAGATTTCGCTTTGTGTATCAGTTTTGTTAACCTTTCATCATGCTTTCTACATGCCCGAACCAACGGAGCATGCCCTTTCTCATTTTTACGCAGACACTTTCTTCATACATAGGCTGTCCCTTACTTGATTATTGCGAACGCGTCGGCGGCAAGAGCTAACTCACATATTTTTCGCAACGACCTTTTCTCAACCACTTTTACTGTACTTTCATGCACTTCCGACATACCCAACACTCACTGCTATACAATAACGTTGGCACATAATTATGCAGGGCGAAACGAGCAGCCTGCTTAAAACTGTTCGCTTATAAAATTTCCCTAACGCTCTATTCACTCTGTTCCGTGCACATACACTTCTTTCGACATTTGCGGTGTACCTTTCATACTTGCCACCTATGACATCAGTACCTTTGCTAATCGTGGGTGTGCAGTATATCTACTAGACTTAACGAGTTGTGGATGTACTAGTACAGCTCTGCCTACCTCTTTGGGGATAATAGGCGTGAGGGTACTCTCTCTCTGCTAAAAACCCAACCAAGATATACAAAGTCATTCAAGTTGCTCCAACACTGTATCGTTAACCACATCCGTCCGTTCTGGCTAAACATGGTTGCTTATACACCCGGGATACCCAGTATGCTAGACTAAAGCTCACGCCGTGGTTTGTAGTGGCAGGAGTATAATCGTACGATCTTGTGCAGAGCTCGACACCCCCTCTGGTCCACACAGGCAAATTAATAATATAGGGATGCACCAAACTTGTGTTCGCTACTGCACGGGGATAAATTTTACAACTATCTAATTGTCGACATAATAAAACCTAAGTATACGGAACTGCACTATGATACTATTGGGTAATATGCCAGACTTTTATTGACAAATTACACAATGTTATAATATGTTATAGTTACAATGATAATTATATTTACTCGAGGTGGGGTCAGTGCAGTTATGAACGACATAATCAGCTCACCCAAATGGGTATAATTAAGAGTAAAATTAAATGTAAATGTGCGTCTTTATTTGGAACGATTCCAATTTTGTAAGCACGGTATGTTTATTGGTATAATCAAGCAAGCAATAAAAGCTGTGGTAAAACGGAATATCTTCAACTATTTTGTAGAAAAGTTGCTGCATGGATGACCTTATAATTCGCAAAACTTAATGGTGAGTGGTTTTGTTTTCGTATATTTACGCGAATGTTATTCATTGTTGTGTCTCGGTTATATATTAGAATAATGTATATATTTGTATATATTTACATTACAATATATATTTAAATATATAAAAAAAGAAAATTAAGGATAAAAAAGAAAAAACTAAAAAAAACATTAGGGTATATATATATTTATTTATTATTATATATATTTATTATCATATTTAATTTATATATATTACATTCTCATCCATTTATTATTTATAACTCTAACATATTTTTACAATTATTGTATAGCAGGACAGATATTTTTGGCATATTCGTTCATGACGGTCATTCTGTCTCATTCCACAAGAAAATCTAAAGAAACTCGAAAAAATCCGCTAAAGAGATACAACGGTGAATGTTTCTTTTATAGCATTGTAAACAAACGAGTATAGTTAAGGAAAAACCAGAAATCAGAGCCTTTTTAGGACTCCCGACGCTTATGAACTTGAGCATAATTACTATGCCGATCCTTTTCACCTCACTCCCAATGGGCCATCCGTTACTCACAGATCGCATTAAATGCAACACCAAAGATGTCACTTTACGCCGGTACGATGTGAGCGAGAGGTACCTTCCCGGTCATGCCCGTCCCATTCCGCTACATTGTAGCGTGCACCTGTCGTTCTGTACATGATGACCCTCTTGCTGGATCTCAATATCTAGCTAACTGCACATGAAATATTTTAGTATGCAAGTGCATGAGCAGACATGCTTTCTATTACCTTATGCCCCACCCCTAATACGATGGGCCAAGTATTCCGATTCGACCGGAGAGAAATACAGGATTGACAACTTAACGACTTTATGAGTCGCGGGGGTGTACTAGAAATTGAAATATCCTAACATAAATTTTGGAGGCCACCCGGGGCTTCATCAGGAAGGGGGAATATATGGAGCTTTTTTATCTGGCTTGGCCCATCACTAATTCCCATCACTACCAATCACTTTGCAGCCAGGATCAAGAGCGACATCCACTATGAACCCATCGATATGGTCGCAGGGAGCCCGAGGGAAAAGCTAAAACTGCTTTGAGACCCGCCACGAATTTAATCAGAAGCTAGTAAGCAAGTAATTCCAACTTTGCTTCCCAATCTGTTCAAATGCAAAAAGTGGATAGCACAAGACTACAATTACCTGTGCAAGCTGAGAAAAAAGAGGGCTGCCAGGTGAAGCCCAGCTGCTATACACCACGAAAATAGCCACTAAGTTGGTAAAACTTTATTTAATGTAAAGGAAAACTAAAAATTTTAATTATTTCAGATAGCATATTTTTAACCATATTCTGTCGATTCTAGTTGAGATCATGTATGTTCAAAGCTCAAAGCTGACCGCAACATTTTTCAAACTTTCCCGGCAATCTTTTTCACATTTTATAAGTGATATTATATATAAAAAGAGTAACCCGAAGTTTCCGCTCAGCTTGCTCGAAGTCCTGCAAAAGCACTAGAGACGCCCCGGGATTACCCACGTGCACAAAACTGTTTTAACAAGTACATTAAGTGCCAACATCCGAGTTTACATACTACTATGCAAAATTTAAGACGGAACTTTTTAGACACCTAATTTCGAACCGAACCAAACCAAACTTTTCATTTTCACCATTTTGTACAAATTTTTAAGTAAATTAGTTTTTGGTTTATTTGTTATTAAGGTAACTGGCCTTGCTGCATAGCATCTTAATTGGGCCGGCGCTAGATGCTAAGTAGGTATACTCGCTCACACGATACCGCCGCAAAGCATGTGTGTGTGTGCTGTCGCGGTTTGCATAAAAATTCGTAGTAATCCACTGCTAATGCGTTTTTATATTAATTTATATATGTAGCTCTAAAATTATAACATCACTTAATAAAGCACAATTAAAAAATACGTAATGCGTCTATTAACTACACACATGGACTCTAGACATAGACAAGTTAATGCACGATAACGAAGTGGTTAACCAACCAAACAAGCCTTTCAGAAGGAAGGGTGAATGTAGGGTGAATAATTAGTTATTGCCAGACAGACTAATTAACTGATGATGAATGATTGAGTGGAAACACGGTTTTACTTATAATGTGGGTCATAAGGTAACACAGACCTCTTTCAATTGATCTCAAGTCAAACGTCCTCCCATTTGAGTTCGAAAAAGATTTTTGCTTTACCGGTTACTACGTTTTGTCAAAAGTTTTTGTCTGCGAAACAATATAATATATAGTTACAATAAAAAACCAATGAGATATGAAAAAGACGACTTCTAATAATCAACGATATCGATATATATTACGCATATAAAAGTGAAGTTTCACTGCGTAAGTTTTCAGGGAGAGGTAGTGTCCTGCTGCATAGGAGGAGATAGCGCCATGCACACTGCATGACACTGCATCCTCCGATGCAACGTTATTTGGCCGGTACGTCCGGGGAGGTACCTCTCTCACACATAATACCGCCGTAAAGTGACATCACCAGTGTCGCGTTTCGTGCGGTTTGTGAGTAGCCGGTGGCCCATTGGGGGGGCAACCCATCGGCATAGTAATTATGTGGATGTTCAAGGGCGTCTGTAGTCGCAAAAAGGCTCAGATTTCTCATTTGCCCCCCCATTCTATAAAAAAATGTATCGCGTATCTAGGAGTTTCAATTTTTACATGGCTGTTCTTCTTAGGATATAGGTGAACACAAAAACAATATACTACCCATGAGGGTATGTTATTAGCGGTGATATGCGCTAGTAAAACCATAGGGACTGCTAGTCTCTAGTCTTTAATATAGAAATCTGGCATCTGGTCTTTAGAATTACTGAAATTTCGCACTTTGGCCAGCTGCAAGTATGGTGTATACTTTATCTAGATTAATTAAAATCAATGCAAAGCAAACACATTCCTGGATTAGCATGTATTAATAATTTATTAACATATAATGATAAAACATTACATATAAAAAGATACATAAACATGCTTCGATGGAGCACCAAAATAAATTCCCTATTTATGTACAGACAAGTTGTATTTATTACAAAGTTAAAACCCCTGAGCTAAGTCCTAAAGCGTTTGAAACTTAACAGATTTTAGGGTCCAATGATATACCGTAGAGGGAGAATAATGTTTCCACTGGCATTAACTCAATGTGGTGGATTTACGGCCGAGACCCATGGCATTTGCAAAGCATTAATTGGATGTTTTAATCCCTCTTAGTTATTTTGAAAGGCATAATAATTATTTTTGTCATGTGACCTCTTCGTTTAAGCTGCTTTTAAGTTACACAATTTTGTAACCCTCACAGGCAACATATATTAAGCATATTTTAGTGACTTCAACATCATCGGTATCATCGTTACAATAAAACTAAATTTTACTATTAATTCAGAAGCTTTACAGCAACCACGATCACGGGTGGACTGAGATGACAGGTGGACACCTGTCAGCCATTAAAAGTACCAGAAGAATTATAACTGATAAGTTGTTTCGATTAGCGCAGAAACTACATATTGTATCTTGTTGCCTTGAGGTGTGATTTTTGATTTGATTTTAGCAGAGATATGTTTTAATTTCAGTAGCCGCTTCAGTAGCAGTAGCAGTTCACGGATAACGGTGGTTTTCATTTTTCGTGGAGAAATTGGAGGATAATAGGAAAGGAGGGCAACAAAGCGCGCAATTTATAAGTGTTGGTAGTCATACAGGGGCTCAAAGTGGTTATATGCAAACTTTATAATGAAAATACTATCAATATTAGAGTGAACGTTATTATTACGTAACATGTATACCACATGGTAATCTTCTACTTATATAACAAAATATAATAATTTGAATAAGAAATCATTGCTGTATCTCTATTACAAATTACATATTATTCTACTACATAAATTATTCACATATATCTCACTAATGTGAGGCAACCCGATATATAATCACCCCTTCCTGGATTGTTGAGTCGGTAAGTACTCCTCTCCATTTTCTATGATCCCAAATAACTTGATGTTTCAAGATCCGATTTTCGATTTCAATTTCAATTGCTAAACAATCAATAAATATCTTTGAATGTTTGAGATTATTGTTATATGATTTATTTATTGCTTGCTATCCATCCCGGCTTCGCCCCTGAATAACCATGGATTCTTGCTTTAGATATAAAGTATTGGCTATGTCTGTTGCCTGTATGTAAAATCTGTCGCCACACTTGAAGTTAACAGGCAACATTAAGTGATCCCGCGCCAGTCACCGGTAGGCAGCCCTGATTCCCGCGCTAATCGCAACTTTTGTTTGGTCTGTATTGGTGGCAACTTGTGGTATCGACGCTCCCACCCCCACACGGAGCCTTCGTGGTGGTGGTGAGAGCGCGAAGACGACACTTCACTTGCTAGCGCTACAGAACAATTATTGCTGGAAAAACTAAGTGATAAGTGCTTACTAAATAGTATCCACGCCGGAATAATTAAAAAATCCTGTGATTATTCAGGGCGTGAAGTGTTTATGGCATATGTATATCACTGTTATAATTGTCTAGTCTAAATTAACTTGATGTTGTATTCTTAAATATATAACATAAAGTTAGATGTCTAGTATAAGAATGATTATTGTGATAGTCACAAAGTTAATGAATAAATAATAAATGTAAAATTTCTCGATTAAGTGTAAACTAGAGTTGTAGCAAGGAATTATTGCGACATTTGTATAATATAACCCTTTTGTCTTTGAAAACTTTCTATATTTTACTATAAATTTCATCAAAATGGAAAATACATCCCAACGATTAAGTCGTATCGATTGACAGATATACGGAAAATTTTATTTAATTAAATGGGATTGCTTAGATATTAACACCGTAGAAAATAACACATAGCACTTGAAAAATCCTTTTTTTTTTAAATCACATCAACTATACTTAAATTCATCTACATGAATCTACGTTCAGTATCATTATCAGCCAGATGACGTCTACTGCTCGATACAACCCTTCCCCGTGTTCTGGGGCCACGTGAATCCAGCGGCTCCCTGCCATTTTAACCAGTCCTCAGTAAATGTATGTGTCGTAGTCGTATTGTATAAATCAGCGTATTACATTACGGCTAGCCACATTAAAAACGGGGCCGCTTTGCGGTCCAACGATATACGTATTGTTATTTCGAGACGGTCTTCAATGTGGCGACTGACGTTTAACCTCGTTGTATATCTTGATTATGATTACATTGTTCAATACTAGTATCTATGAAAGTAGGCCAACTATTTTGCAATTTATTAGTAATAATAAAAAGTAATGTAAAAAATAAGCTAACCGCGAAGGCTGAACACCGGAAGTGTTAAAATTTGTAACTAGAACATGTCAAAGAGGCGGGTAATGATACACTTTATTTTAACAAGGCTAGCTTTATTGAATAACGTGTAACGCCGAACACTTTCTGGCGGATTTAAAGTCGTTTACAATCCGGCTAATTGTTCGCCCGCCACAAAACAGAACGGCCATGTTTATGAAAATGGCAGTCCGTTGTGAAATTTACAAACTGTCAGTACAAAAATGATAAGTTTGTCTTTTCACCAATAGCCGCTTTTCCCTGCTACTTCATGAACGAAAATTATAAGGGAAAGGATTAATTTTTTGAAATAAAAAGAGCCTGTTTTATTTTAGATCACATAATTTTATTTATCATCTGTGCAAAATTTTATTGAAATTTCTTCAGTCAAATTTTCGCGATCGAGCAACAAAAAAATGGACAACAAAAGAAACTGTCGTGTGCGTATGCGTGTCCGTGTGTGTGCGCGCTTGCATGTAGCGTGCGTGCGTGCATGTGTGCAATCGAGCGTGCATGCGTGTATGCGTGCGTGTGAGTAAGAAAAATACAAGCATCCTCTTTTTAGCATTTATAATATTGGACATATATTCATCAATAGTCAATAAAGTCTAAATAAATCTTAAGAACGTATACAGAAGAAAAGAACCAGTTTGTGTTACTTAGTTATGAATCATATCTATGTATTTTACATTATATAAAGTTTCCATGTTCTGTCATTTGACTACGGAACCCGAAGTTAAACATTATCATTACTGTTTGTCCTATAAAGTTCCCTAATACATTTTTCTACTGAATACATATTATATAAAACCCTAATCTACATACATACTTATATAACAATACATACGTATCGAATATAAATACTTATTTTCAAACAATTCTTCCTGTTCCTCTCTATTGGAAGTGTTTTGATACGTGCGTAAACATGTAATGACCATCAAAATTTACACGTAGAATGTAAACGCCACCCGTGCATACAGATAAATCGAGTACAGAATAGCCCCAGTAAACCGGATATAGTTCTCGCGTGGAACAAACAGTCGAGGTTTATTCAAATTGGGCTCCTTTGTATTTTACCGGATTAAAATATAGTGGGAATTAGTTCCATGTCAGATATCCGACTAGCGGTCCACTAGATTTTATTGCCCACTACTTTATGGGAATTGTAAATTGTATCTGCTTATCTAGTTGAAAAATTTCTCTGTAGAAATAAATAGGATTAAATCTGGCCGTGCGGATTTATGAAAATAGCAATTCCGTATATGTTGCAACGTGAATAATTTAATTTCTGTAACAACCAATAAACTTTTAATTCATTCTTGGTGAACAAAGTAATCTGATACAATATGAAAGATATAAAATATAAGAATAATATTAATATTAGGTTTATTTTTACAAACTTTTATTCTTTTCATAAGTTCCGATATTTGTCTGCAATTAAATCTTAAAGTTAAATTTGAGCCACCCTCGAATATCAATTGAGATGAAAATTTATATGCGTGTGTAAATCGGACGACAATGCGAAATGTAAAACGTACGAATTTTAATTCACGTCACAATAACAACTAATTAATTGTATAACAGAGCAACGACTGTCGTCGATGCTAGTTGTCAATTATTTATGTAGCTAAATAGGGATTAAAGAACGATTTACTTTGATTATTTTTTTTCACATTTTGGTTACATAATGGAAATGTTTATATAACTACACCCAATTTTCTTTGTGCCTCTAGTATCAAAATAATCCTCGGACTTATTTAGAAAAAGGAGGCGTCACCGATTGCATGGTCCTGATGTTGTTCTGTGATGTGGGACAACCATTTGAGTGACCTCATTTCGATTGCGTAAACACAATATAAAAGCACGCCAATATAACATCATTATATTGGCTTGTTTTTATTTCATTTATGTATGTAAATTATAAAGGATTGTGATTCATAATAAAACTTTATCGTCGCCTAAACACAAGGATAAGCAAATATTAAATTTGTAAGAGATTGTAAAAAATAAACACTAACGATTCCTCAATAACAGTTTATTGTATACAAGTTTCAAATAAAACGGCTCTTTTAAAAGTTATTCACAGGGCTCGTTATTATTTATTCCCTCTAATGATGAACGATGCGACAGTATCCTTACATTCAAGATAGTCCCCCTGTCCGTCATTTCAAAAAAATGGCTTTCCTTTCAGCCCCCTTTCACATAAAAGACCTCTTCGTTATTCAAAAAGACTTTCAGTTGGGCGCCAGGTTGTATAGAATACACAGTCTGTTAAAATTATAATTTTCTTTTGAGTATAGTTTTAAAACCGTTTTACATGGTTCATATTTTTAGGATTATGTCATGAAGATTAAAGCCATTTCAAATTAAAGCGAGTTTTTAACACGCCGTTTTCATACAGATTAATTTATTTATGATTCTGTTTGAATTTTCTTAAGTATACCGAAAAACTGATATTCTGGTACTACACAATAATACAGTAACAATAACTGAGATAAGGGCCAGATTTGTCAAGTATCTTCAGCCGCAGACAGACAAAGAAGTATCTCAGAAACTTATGATAATTATTATCAGTGTAATAGACCGTATCGAAGAAGATTATACTATCGTCTACCTTAATGACAACAAAACCTGCAAGTTTCAGAAGTATTAATATTGTGAAATTTTTTTGTGTATTTGGTCAGCTGGGCGCTTTGACCTGGAGTTAAAACTGACATGCGTCAAGGGCGCCCGCGCCTGGGTGGGGCGCGGCCTAAAATAAATGAAGCCGACGTTTTCCTTTCATTCTAGTTAAAATGTCTCACAATAGCGAAGTGGCTGCGTAGTCATTGTTGCTTATAATTATTGGTTTAAATTTAGCACTATTGATTTCTGTAAAAAACAATGTAAATTACTCAATATTTGTACTAAGAAATAACAACTTATCCTCAGTGAAGGAGTCAGGAAAAAATCACGGCTATCATCGGAAAGGTTTGTGTGCAATTCGTTTTACTAGTGTCTTATGGTAGAGCATGGTATGCAGATTTAGAATACAGGAAGACAAACATATTAAAGAACAGGAGGAAGAAAGGCTTATGGAGCCTTTCCAATCAGGTTGCAGAAAAATATAGGCATTACTGTATGCAGGCCTTACCTCCCAAAGACAACAGCATATAACGATCGTTGATAGTGGCCCCATGCAATTGGCAACACGAACTTAACTTTTAATATACCACGTTTTATGACACGTGTGGATAAACGAGCAGTCGGAGTCATTTGGTGACTACCGGCGTCCATTATCATTCGCATATGCAGATGCATTACTCTCCAGTGGCAAGTGAATTGACATGCTGCATGTCTTACTGGAATAATCTAGGTGTATCTTTCTAATGTGTAGGTATATTAAAGATCCATGTGTTAATAACAAATTATATCGCACCGAAATGTATTGAAGTACTGCAATCATTAGTTCCCGATTCTATTCTAGGTAATATGTATTATCTATGCTAATTCTAGAAAAAGGTTGTGCCGTGCCGCAAAGGAGTTAGTGCCATGCACACTACATGTGATACATGAAGTAGGCCGGTATGATCGGGGAGGTGCCTCCCGCTCACATAATACCGCCGTAAAGTGACATCTTCAGTGTTGC